>JASTUI010000019.1:0-218775 GCA_031125405.1 Saccharomycopsis oosterbeekiorum
ATCTCTCTCAAAAACAAAGAATGTCTATTAATATAAATAGTGATTCTGAAAACGAGTCAGAACAAATGACTCGACACTTTTATCCCAATTAGTCTCGAATTACCAATAAAGTAATTCCGATTAAGTAAAATAATATACACGTAGAAAAGGAGTTCTGTCCTTTAAATAAAATTATGCTTCCCTTAATTGGAACTGCTTGACCTAATGGTCAAGCGGCGTCTGTATTATCAATAATACGGCAAACTTATACTAATCATAAGACATTTTCTCACTTATCTTCTTGGTTCTTAGTTAATAATGCCTCACATTATTATTCATTTTACGAAAGGTATTGGTGATAATATAGTATGGCGCATTCTTAGTAACCGAGCAAAAATATTGTTGGTAATGATAATTTTCCTTGGTTAAGCTGCGTAATATTACTTATAACGCAGCATTATCAGTAAGGCAATGAAAATCTGTTTGGGACCAAGAATGAACAACAGATTAAATGACTCCAAAGAAAACAACAACAACATCCGATGTAGTGTAATGGCTAGCACGATACTCTCTCACAGTGTAAATCCGGGTTCGATTCCCGGCATCGGAGTTTTTTTTTTACTTTCTCCAAAAGTAAGATGCTTGTCATAATTTTTTGGTTTCAAATGTCTTTTTGTAATGCAATCGATTCATTTCCAGAAGTGAAGCTATCTTGTGAAATATTTGGTCAAAGATTATGTTAGACTAAATTGCTCTAATACATTGGTTGTCGGGCCTTTCTTTTATTTGCTTTATTTGCTTTCCCACTTCTTTATGGTTGCTAGCGGTACCTCTTTTGTCGTGTGAGCAGTTCCAAGCTATCGTGTGAGCAGCCGCCGAAGCGATCCATCGGATATTGGATGGGACCCAACTGGCCGGGAGTATCGCATCCGCTCTGCCTAGCCATTAGTCGGGCTGGTTTGAGGCAGCCCAGGATGGAGGGAGCTTAGGCATCTCTGGGCGGGCCAAAAAAAAAAAAAAGAGCTCTCCTTTAAGAAAATAGGAATTTTTTTTCTTTTGTTTCCTTCTCAGCGGTTAAAACAGGATGCTATTTGGCATTGATCGATCTAGCTAATCTACCATATTTATCGAATACCAACTTTATCGTATTGATTCCTTGTTTTTTGCTTTCTTGTTCAAAAAAATATAATTGTTCAGCATATGGATTGCTAATTCCTGCTTTCTTTTGAAAAAATTTGGCTTTCGTCTTCCCGTTTTTTTCCTCATTATTGCTTTGATTACCATTTTCACCGTCGTTATTACTCGTCATTTTTCCATTATATTTATTCCTTTCTTTAATACCAGAATGTCTTTATAAACTTTACCATACATTGACTTATTATGCATCCTATAAACAGCCCCCAAAACGTCCTAGATCTTATAGAGCTCATCTACAAGTATATTTTGGAGGACAATATTGACGCATTGGCTCTCATTGCTCGCCAGAAGGGTTTGCCCCCTTATCTTCGTTACATAATCTGGCCAATATTGCTTAGGAAACATCCGTTTGTACTTAATCCGTTTATTAACCCTAACTATGAAGTAGAAGATCAGCATGGCGACTATTATGAGATCCCTATTAAGCAGATCAGGCATGATTTAAAGAAATATTTTCAAAAGAATTTTAGTTCCAACAATAACCACGCATCAACTATCAATGGTAATACTACTACTACTACTAATAATAATCCATATCAGCAACTTACATTACTTGAACAGAAAATATTCAAAACTTTGGAATACTCCATCGTTAAGTTCTTGAAAAAATGGGGGTCTATTTTTCATTATGAACCTGGTTTAGCATGGCTTGCACTCAACTTGGCAGAATGGCTTCCTCCGTTATACAACAACAAGCATTACTTGGATCATGATGATTGCAAATTGGTTCTTTTAGGGAAGGACAGCAGTCTTCGAAACATTAATTCTCATCATAATAATACGCATAAGGACTCCATATTGCACAAGTTCATGGAAGAGAATGATTTATCTGAGTCTTCATGTGTCATAGATTTGTTCCTCGGGTACAACTTGAATTTCTCGAACTTTCTCAATACCGAGAACAATAATAATAAAGAGTTCCAACAATTTTTGAAAAAGTTGGTAGAATTGGATGCAAAGATTCCACTGAGATACAAATTGTCATTCCCTGAAATCTATGAACGGCTAGTATTGGTGTTTTTACACTGTGATGAACCTTCAGATGAGGAATTGGAATTATTTGAACAATCAATTAGAGAAAACAGTAATAGGAAGAACAATAGTAATAGTAACAACAACAATAGTAATAAAAACACTCCTACTACCATAAGTACCAACTATCCTGCTAGCAACGGTCCTGCACAACAAATACCTACTCCTATATCTGTTCCATTATCATCCTCATTAAAATTTACGATAAGCAGCGGTACAGTCCATGAAAGAATTTCTTTTTTTCTCAACCTTCTTAAGATATTAGTACCTGAACTCCACGATTTTTTAAAACAAGAACAGCTTCTCACCTCTTCGATTTTCAATTTGCAAAACAGTAATTCTGAATGGTTGACTTGGTGGGTTAAGTGGTTTGGATGTAAAATATTCAATAAGTTTGACAGAGGTAGAATCTGGGATTTTGTGTTAGGATGGAGATTTCAAAAGGATCTAGTTGTATCCATTCATCAGAATAATAATAAAAGTGATTATATTCTGGAGCTAAAACATTTATTAACTCTGGAGAATGATCCTGATTCTGATGGAGGATTAACTAGTGGGTTTTATCTGATCTTGGATCATAAACAAATCAAGAAATTGACAAATTTGAAATTTTTTGAGGCTCAAAAATTAAAAGATACTGAAAGTGACAATTTTTTTTATGATTCTATTATAAACTATCAAATTGAGATTCTTTTCTTTTATGTTTCAGTGTTAAAATCAAAAGAGAATTTAATTCTTGAGCTTGATCAATCTGAAATTAAACAATTCTTGAATTATAATTTCTCGATAAGTTCATCATCATCATCAAATTTGTTAGATAAGAAAAAATTGAAATTAAATAATTATTATTACATTAGTAATGCCAGAAAAAAAACGATGTCAAGCTTTATCGAGAATATTGATGGCAATGACAACCAAATTCGTGATGCTAACGATGATTTAAAAAAGAAAAAATCGGTTATGAAAAATGTTAAAACCTGCGATAATAATCATAAATATAATAATTTAGCCGAGATTTTGTTGTTAACTAATGCTGATAACAATACAAAAAAGTTAACTCATATAACCACAGATGATATACTTGATGGTCAGTCAGACAATAAACCAGTGTCTTCCTTATCAAGCATTTCATCACCTGTATATTCGCCAAAACCAAACACTTCCAATATAATAAAATTCAACCCAACAAAACCAAAAAGCAATGACATACACCATCAAGCTGACGATCTAGATGAATTGAAATCGACCACTTCTTCGAATGCATCCTCAAGCACCACGACTACAACAGCTACCACGATTACCACTGGTAATACTCTATTGAACAACAATAACGGTAAAACAGGCAAACACAAAAATTTGAAATTGTTGGTAGATTCAAGTAATTACAGTATTGATGAATTGATTGGAAATAGCTATAAATTCTGGAAAGTATGGATGAATATACAATTTCTGTTGATGAGTCAACTCCAGAAGAAGAATCAAGGTTTGTCACAAGTCAAAGAACATCAACAATAGTTGCAAAATGATACTAGGAATCAATATATTTTTGATGGTAAGTATTTTGTCAAGAAGGAATATAAAAGAAAGAAATACATATTAAATTTTAAAAAAAAAAGAATTGATACATATACCATGATATTTTTGTAAGTTAAGTTTTTATAAACTTGTCAAAATATGTCAAATTTAACGAAACTCAGATGTTGAAAAATCTTATCATGGTTGTGAACACTGCAACCAATATAAAATTCTCACCCTAAAAAAACTTTCTCACTTTCAAAAAACTTTGGAATTTGTAGATCGTAATCCAATCAAATCAATTAAGCCTATTAACCAACATACTTCCCGAAGAATTACTTTATTAAACCCGTTTGATTCATTGAATATATTTTTTAAGGTTATTTAATCTGAAAAAATATTAAAAATGTCTATAAAATTTATAGCTACTAATTCTGTTGCAAACATTTCCAAGAACGATGTTTTTTCTGTTGCAGTTACTAAAGAATACACAATCACGGGATCTGGTGATGGATATTTAAAACTATTCAATAATAACATCACAGAACTTCATAATCCGAAAGATTTTATTAAGGAAACTTTTATAGATAAAATTGGTATTCACCAAATAGCGACTTTTGAAGAGGGTTCCGGGAATTTAGTTGTCGTAGCAGTGGCCTTGTTCAATGGTATGGTTGATTTTTATCAAATAATGATGGACGGTTCTTTAACAAAATTACATCAATTATCTTCAGCTTTGATATCGAAAAAAGGTAACCATTATTGGGCCATCAGATTTCACAAAGATATAAATAATCCAGAGAATCATCGTTTCTACGCTACCACAATGAAAGGCGAAGTTTTGGTTTACAAGTTCAGTTTAAATAATGAAGAAGATACGTTCATCTTAAAATTAGAAGGAACTTTGGATATTAAGGTAACAAGACACAGTGGGATGGTAAATTGCATCTCCACCGCTGATGACATGTTTGCAGTTGGTACTTCTAGTGGTGATTTATTGATTTGCGATTCTATTAAATGCAAACCATTGACTACTATCCATGTTGTGAATGATAGCATGATTCGTCGTCTAGAGTTTCAGCCAAATGGCAAAGTTTTGGCGGTCGCCTATGATAATGGTAATTTTGGTAACATTTCTTTGTTCGATACAAAATTCGGTGAATGTGTAGGTAGTTTAACTACGCCTACTCATTCATCTCAACAGAGTATTAATGTTAATGCTCATGATGGTTGGATTTTTGCATTAGATTTTAACACCGAGGGCAATTTGTTGTTGAGTGCTGGCTTTGACGGTAATATCAGGGTTTGGGATGTTGAAACAAAGCAACGTGTTTCCACATTGATTCTTTCATTAGATGATTACGATAGTGATGACGTTGAAAATAGTGAACAGGCCGATACTAAAGATGATCATTTGGCTATCTTGGATTGTAAGTTTTTGCCTAAATTTTACAGATTGACTAACTTTAATAATTATGGTATAGTATCTGTTGGAATGGATAAAGGTATTAGATGGTTCAGAGAAGCTGGCGGAAGTAAATAAATGGTTCAATCTTATAATTATGATATATCTCTCTTTTATAGAATTCACTTATTTATTATTATATGTTGAAATAATTTGTAGACTTTCAATGTGCCACTGACGATTATTCATCATGCATTGAATGACTGGGAAAAAAAAATATATATTAAAAGAAAATGTTAGGTAAATAAATCCAACAGCTTTTATACATTGTTTATTTGTTAACATTTGATAATATAGTTATTACACTTATAAAAAAAAAATGATATTCAAAAAACAGATAATAAGAAATTTAAGCGTATCCAGGAGTTTATTCAATAAATCTAATAATGAGTTGAATATTGCATTTTTTGGGTCAGATGAATTTAGTATATTCTCATTTAAATCGTTAGTAAATTATTCCAAAAGTGTATCCTGCAACGATAGTATACATATTGATTTGATAACCAGACCCGCTAAACTCACAGGAAGAGGATTGTCAAAAGTATCAGATGTGCCAATAGCTGAAGTAGCTTTACAGAATGACATTAGTATAATTAGAGCAGAGAAGAAATCCGAAATCTTGAAATTAATTGATAACAATTATGATTTGGCAATTGCTGTTCTGTACGGTAAACTAATCCCTGAAAAATTTATTCAAAGCTTGAAGTTTTGTGGCTTGAATATCCATCCTTCCATTTTGCCTAAGTATACGGGTGCTCTGCCTTTACAATTCACTTTGTTGAATAATGATAAAGTTACCGGGGTTACTTTACAAACATTACATCCCACTCAATTTGATAAAGGCGATATCTTATTGCAAGCCAAAGATATCCAGTTATCTAGAGATGAATCATTAGCTAGTCTTCGTGATAAATTAGGTGCTGTTGGTGGGGAGTTATTAGTTCAATTTTTAAATGAGAAGCTATATATTGACTATAAGGATCATATAGTAAAGGAGACTGGCGAACAGTATTCTTACGCAAGTAAGATCTCCCCTGAAATGAAGGAGATAAAATTTGATTTATATGATGTTGATAATTTGATAAGAAGGAAATCTGTTTTAGGAAGCTTATACACATACAAGATGATCTATAACAAGAAGAAGAAACAAAATGAAATTAGAAGAATCATTTTGAATAATATTGAAAAAGAGGAAAACAATATGGATTTTGGTTTACAGAATCCCGGTGAATTTAAACTTATTGAGCCGACTAAAGAAAATAAAAAATTGATCATTAAAGTGAAAGATGGATATATATCAACAACATCATTAAAATTTGAATGCTTTGGTAATGAAGATAGTGAAACTTTTGTTAAGAAATTAAAGAAAAGATCCGGCAGTTTAATGGATGGTAAGTTTATAAACTTGAAAGAATTCAACAAAAAAACTTAATTATGTAAATGTATAGCTTTTCTATGATAGATAGACAATTAATAAGTTAGAAATTTAACAATTGATGAAATACTTATATTGAAATTAATGGGAATTTATATTATGCACGTGACACACAAATGAAGGATGAATTTTTGTTTTGTTTTGCATACTGATTTTTCTTGTTTTCTGTTCTCTCTTTCTTCATTATTGCTGCCTTTTTTTCCTTGAAAATATATCATCTAATTTGGATAACTGTAGTAATTACAAAATAATATATGTTTGACAAGGGATTATTTAGATTAAATTACTGAAAATGTCAGATAGAGAGGTCGTGAATATTAGCCAGAGCTTGTATTTAAATTATGATAATATTAAATCCATAGTTCCAGGAATCAAAAGTATAATAAGCTCAGATCCAGTGGAAATTGAAGCAAATTATGATGAAAATGAAAATGAAAACAAAGTAAAAGATTCAGATAAAAAAGAAGGAATAATATATGAAAATTCATCGTTCAATTATGTGGCAGGCACTTTGCCTTTTATATTAAATGATGGAAGTTATAAACTTTTCTCACTTTTAAAAGATGGAAAAACAGACTTTAAAAAGAGAAAGTTGATAGACAGACAGTCAAATAAGAAGTCTGGAAATAATGAAAATGAAAACAAATCTGGCATTGAAGAAACTGAAGAAGACGATAAAATTTTTAAAAAAACAAGGAAGTTAAGGTTTATTGAGATTGATTCATTTTTGAAATTGATAGATGATAATTTGGATAAACAAATTTTGACTTTTTCAATTAGCAATTTCCCTAATTATTCCAATGAAGTTATTAATAATATATTGCTATTACTTATAGACGATATTTTCTCAAGTGAATTTTTTCAAATGGATGATTTTTATTGCACTAGTACAATCTATGGTATTTTAGAATTTAAAACTGTGTACGTTACTCTTTCTATAAAAGAAAACTCTGATTTCACTAATTTCAATAAGAATTTATCGATGAAGACCAAGTTTGTTCAGAATCATTTTTTGAAATTTATTGAAGTTATAAACAAAATGAAGTTAGATAATAGTGTTTTGAAGATAGGCTTTTCTGATAATACCCAGAAATTAATTGATATTTTCACAGGGAGATTAATAATTGATAATTTGAATATTGAAAACATACAAACGCTTAGAAAAGATGAAACTACTGATCTTAAATTGGTGGATATTGATTACATAGATTCCAAACAAAATGAAATTAATGATTATTTGAAGAAAAATAGTGATCTAAATAGTTATAAACCAGTTGTTGTTTCAAACATGGATGATTATAAAATCAATTATAGAGAATTAGCAGACTTACCGAAGAAATTATTACCTGAAATTATTGAAGGAATTAAAGAGTTCCGTTTGAGTATGGTCAATTTAGAGAATCAGAAGCATTTGAGACGATCACTAGAAGAAAAGAAGAAACTTAAAATGAAATTTAAAAAATTGAGTTCATCTATTAGTAAAGTTCAGGCTAAGCCTACAAATGATATGGATTTGGATCAGGATAGTGGCGATAGCAGCGACGACGAAAATGATGAAGAAATTACAATGTCTGATCTTGAATATGAGAAACTTCAACAGGACAATTTGAAACAAAAAATACATAAAAAATATGAAACTGAATTAAAATTAGTTCAAATTAATGAAATTGCCGAAAAAAAAGTATTGATAGACAAGTTGAATGATTTGAGAAATTATGAAAAGAAAAGATTGGCTAAACAGAATGAATTAGTCAGCTATTACGATAAAGTTTTTATTGATAAAGATTTTGATAATGATATTGGAGAATTAGTAAAATATTACAAAAGTAATTTTGATAAATATACCAAAGACAGAAAATATTATAGAGATTTAGAAGCTAAAAAAGATAATATGAATCGAGAAGTTAACAAAGATTCTGATATATTACTTCATGGTTTATTAGGTGATACAGATTTAACAGAAGCCAGCAATAAGAGTAGTAAAAGTTCAGAAAAGTTTAAAATTGGCTTAAAAAAGCTGCATGATTTGTTTAGTTTATCGAATGAAAGGCTTGCTGAAGTGGTAGAATCAACCGTTCCTGAAATGAAAAAATTAGTTGAAGAATATTTAGGAGAAGTGGAAGAAGATTTAGTTCAATACTTATCATCTTCTTTTAAAAGCAAAGTTGATAGAGATTCTATTTTTGAAGAGGTCTCAAATTTTCTAGATGATGATACAAAACCATTTTTGGATTCTATTTACAAATCTTTGAAGAAAAATATATAGTATATTAACAGTTTTAATAAATATGTTAGTTTAACCTAAAAAATGTGTATTTCGTAGTACAATACAATAAAAGAATGCAAAATGTTTGCGAAAAATTTCTAATGAAGATCATGAACCCCAATTTTTAAAAATTAAAGTTTGTTTTCCGAAATCATCTTCACCATCTTCCAACTCATCATCAATAAGCTTCAATCTTTTTCCTAAAATTTCATCTTCTTCGATTAATCTCCAAAGCAAAATTCTTTCATTTTCATATTTAGGTCTAGCTGGCAACTCTATTATAACATTACCATGATCTTCTAAATTTAAATATTGTCTAATCATATTAACAATAAGATAAGGATGATCAGAAGAGTACATAGGATCCGAGAAAATCAAAGTGTTAAAAACATTGGTATTTCCTTCTTTAAACCCATAATCATTTATCATTTTCGCATTAAATGATGCAGGATCTTTCCAGTCTAATGGATAGACTTCACATATATCAGTAATATTATTCAAATCAACATTATCTTTCAAATTATCCACAATCTCTGGCAAATCTGTTAAATATATTCCCTTTGTATCATTCAAATAGTCACTGCTTATCCTATTTTCTTTCGCAAGTAATGCACATACTATACCAACAAGCCCAGTGCCAGATCCAAGTTCTAATAAAGGTTGTCTTAAATATTTTTTAATACTCTTATTTTTTCCAAGATAGTTATTTACAAGTCTCGAGGATAATGCCAAAGATGAGCCCCAAGTTTTCAACCCAAGTTTATCTTCAGTTAAAGATGGCTCTTTGAGCTTAACATTATAAATACTGTTTTTATTGTTTTCATCTATGATTATTCGTCTAATAAATTCAGGCCGGGCTGTTCTTCCACAATTCTCTGCCAATCTTAAGCTTGCTAATTTCCAAATTGTTTCTCGTTGGCTCTTTTCATTTATCCACAAAAGTGGAGAAGATATTATGTCCGTAGTATAAGTAAAAAAGCCAGTTGAATCCGATTTACGAGCTTGAGAAACTCTAGGTAAGTTAGCTAATTTTCCAAGTTTTCGGCTCGCTATTGTACCTGAATCATACATTTTCTGTATCCATTTCACAAACTCATTTGCTTGATGTATCGATAAGTTTCTTTCCTTCAAGTATTTCGACAAAACGGTTTCTGGATCCTCTGAACCCGACAGTTTAGCTTTATTGCTGGAGTTAACAAAATTGTACTGTGGATCTGGTGCTAGAAGAGATAAAAGAAATACAACCGACTCATACGGTGGTTTTTGAGACATATGAGGAAAATCTAAAATATCTATGATCTCATCGTTTTTTGAATTTTCATGATAATCATTAATATCAATATCAACTTGACTTTCAACAGAATTTGATAGATGACTGCCAACAAAAGTTATACTTTCTGCATCACTTTCTGATGAAAAACCGGAGTTCTCTGGTGAGAATAAGTCCAAAGGATCAAACAAATTCATTCAAATTCCTCAATCTCAATTTGATTCACTCTAGTTATCTAGAGCTGTACTGATGAAGGCTGCATCAATTTATTATTAATCATCAATATTAGTAAGTCTTATCAAAACACATTTTGTTCTGCATGACATCGCAAAAAAAAAAATTTGAGTATATATAATAGAAGTGCTTTTGTAAATAATACACATAAATTTACAGTTACACCAGATCACCAAATAATCAAAATTAATTTGATTAATAGAACATGATGAATATTCAATATCATTAACTAATAATATCTAAAATAAAATATTCTGTTCTACTCTATTCTATTCGAATCAAATCAAATCAAATCAAATCCAGAATACTTTCCAGCTTATCGCTTATGAGAAAAAAGTCCTTAACTTAACCACGAATGATTTAGTATCTTATTGTATCTGCCATATTTCCTATGATATTCGGACATGATAATATACTGATATTTCCAAATATTATTCCAAAGTATGTCCAAATAACAATAAAAATCATAACAATATTCTTTAAGAGAACAATAAGAAAAAAAATCGTTTTAAATTTGTTGTTGCATAAACTACCAATTGAAGACAAAACAAAATAAGATTACGTTTTCACTTATTAATTTTTCTTGGGAATTATTTCTATATCATCCTCATATCCCCGCTAAAATACTAGAAACTCAATCTGATTATTAAATTAAAAAATTATTATTATTAATATTATTAGTTTAGTATTATTATTTTCTTTGAATTTTTTTCTCTGATTAACTATTAAATAAAATAAAATAATTAAATATCAAATAAATATAGCAAGTACATTAATTCATAAAACATGATCGTACCTATTTCATCATTACCAGATAAAAAGATATTGCATAACATAAACATAAAAATATTCAAAACCACAAACATGAAAAACCAGAGTATCATCAATAAATGACATTTCAGTCATCTTTAAGAATCAAGTACACCAATAACAATTAATTTTAAATTCTTGAAAATAAACCTTCATCACAACCTAACTATTGCATAAAATTAGTACTATCTTTATTATTGCATCCTTTGAAGATACTAAATAAGATAACTTCTTTTTAATCATTTTTCAAGCTCCATTAATTTCCCAAAAAATCCAGCTACGAGAAAAAAAAGAATAAACGAGAAACTAGTATTTTCTTTTGAAAAACAAAGAAAAAGCTAGTGAGATTCTTACCAGTTTTGTTCTGGTCTTGGTGGAGCTGGCTCACGTTCAGGTGGGAAAGACTCACGTTGAGATCTATAGTCATCATATTGCGGGTTACCGCCTCTGAATTCACCACCACCGTAGCCACCTCTTGAATAGCCACCTCTGAATTCACCACCACCGTAGCCACCTCTTGAGTAGCCACCTCTGAATTCACCACCACCGTAGCCACCTCTTGAGTAGCCGCCTCTGAAGCTCTCTCTGTAGCCACCGCCACCACCTCTTGAGTAGCCACCTCTGAAGCTGTCTCTGTAGCCACCGCCACCACCTCTTGAGTAGCCGCCTCTGAACTCACCCCCATAGCCACCTCTTGAGTAGCCTCCCCTACCACCTCTTGGAAAGCCACCCCTGCCACCTCTGTAGCCACCTCTTCCGCCTCTGAAACCACCTCTTCTTACTACAAATGGAGTGGTATCTTCAAAAGCTTCCAAGACGCTACCTTGGTAGTCATGACCATTAAGGGCGGAAATACCCTTCTCCATGTCAGCTTTGGAGTGAACTTCAATCACACCACAACCTGGCTCGGAAACATCTGTGTAATTAGCAGTGACTTGAGCGACATCTCTGGCCATATCCTTTAACTCCTGCCATTGAGCATTTGGAGGTAAGTTTTTGACCTTGATTCTGTAAGTGCCTCTTGGAACTCTATCAAGCTCTGCACCATGTTCTCTGTGGAAATCGACACCGATTTCAAACTCCTTAAGCTGAGCACCATTTAACTTTTCAACAGCTTCTTTGGCATCTTCAATACTTTGGTATTCAACAAAGGCAACACCATTCATGACTCTTACATCAGCTAAAGGACCTATTGGAGAAAAAAGATCTTCCAAATCTTCTCTAGTAGTATTGAAATTCAAATGCTTGATAAACAAACGTGTACCTGGAATAGATTCAGATTGCATTGGAGGTTGCATTGAACCTTCAAGAGGAACTGGGGCACCTGGAGGTGGCGGGGTTTCCATAGACATATCCATTTTTTTTAAGAATTTATTTAAATCGCTCTATTTGAATAACTATTTTATCTTCTTTTCAGCAGAGAAACCTATCTTAATATAGAATACTACTTATTATTCAAAAAGAAAGCTTTTTTTTTGTCTTAAATTGCAAAGAAATAATATGGAATGAATGTTAAACAGGTTAGAAAATTGATTGTTTTTCTTTCGGATTTCCTTGGAAAAATTTTTTTTTCTTGTGAATTTGCTAGTAGAATCTTTTTTTTTTTTCTGTTTCTTTTTTTTTTGCCCTTGGGAACTAGAAGAAAAAAAATAAAAATAAAGGATTCTTGCCACTACTTGGCTATAATCATAACAGTTACAAACTAGCAAAAGATTCTACAAAGATCTATCAGATATTTATATTCGGAAGTCTATTTATTGAAGAAAATATCAAGAAAAGAAAAAAAAAGAATGATAAAAAGTGTTGCCTATTTTTTTATGGGTATAACTCAATAAAGAATGCAACTTCTTTAGAAGTGTAGTGTTTCAAATGGATTACCAACATTGTATTTGAGGCTGCATTTATCGCCAATTATTCTGTTGCTAACTCAGTATGTCTTGAAGATCATATATGCCTTTTCACCTATGTAGAAATAAATGAATTTGCCAACTTCGTGACTGACATAGCTGCCGAAATCCTTTCCCACTATTACGTGCCATGTAGATTCGTAATTTTGATCGAGATCTTTTTTCAATAAAGCAGCGAGCTCCTTGTCAGGCTTGCTGCCTTCTGCATCATTTATTTCCTTCACCTTATTTATTATGTATTCCTGAAGGTCATCAGACTATATTCGTAATGCGTTAGTAATTCTCGAGCCAAACCACAGCAGTATTTGTGCTTGCATGCTAGTCACCTGATACGTACCATATCGACACTTTTTATAATCGCTACATTAATGTATCAAATAATACTCTTTGGAAAATCATTTTTCAATGATAATCAAGATGATATTCATATCAGTTAGTAAAAAACACATTCATATCAGCGGGCAGACAAATGTCCGATGCTATTATTATCACACATACGTTTACTCTCTGCCATGTTCGTTTCTTTGATGTGGTGCTATGATCTTTCTATATAGGGTTTCTTTCTTCGAGATATATTCAACAGCAGGATATATGTAACTTGAATGCAATTCTTGATAGCAAATGGTATTGTTGAATTGTTTTGCCTTTACTTTGATTCTGGAATTTCATTGTGAAAGACGTCTCAATATTTCCGAATATTTTCCTTTTTTTTTGTGTGTGTGTGTTTTCTAAGTTTTCTCCCCAATAAAAATATTTGTGGCGTGGGGAAGATTGTTTCTTTCCTTTTTCTAATCACAAAGCTTAAAATAACAAACTACAATATGTAATTACTATCTATGATGATAGGTTATAAAAAGATAGATTATATTTAATTATTTTGATATCCATGAACGAACGACGAAAGGAAATGGTAGAAAGAAGATCTTCGAACGCATTTACGTACTAGGAGAGTCAAAAAGGAAACTGAAATTTTGTAGTGCAGAGTCTTAATTTTAAAACTATTTTAATAGCCATCAAGTTTATGAAGAAGAATCACATATATAATTCAAATTGAAAATTAATAAACTATTTTAAATAGTCCTGCATCGACTTGTACAATTTTTCTGCTTCTAACGTCATTTCTACACTGCTTCTAGGAACTCTTTTATCACTACCTGGTGACCAGTTATGATTATGTTCAACAGCGGTGAAATACTCCAATTGGTGTTTCAAATACTCAATCTTCATCTTCTCGTCGAACTTATCTATCTTCGCATATATTTCATCTCCAAAATTGTTTGATTTATATCTTGGTATCACATGCGTGTGTAAATGTGGAATTGACTGTCCTGAATAATATCCGTCCTGGATTGCAATGTTTAGTGCATCCGCCTTATAGTGATTCTCAATAAATCTGCAAACCTTGCGGATTGTTAAAGTATAGTCTATAGCTTCATCATCTGTTAAGTCACAAAATCTGGGAATTACTCTGTCAGACACCACCAATACATGTCCTGGAACAATAGGCTTTAAGTTCACAATAGCAAAACAACTTTTCGATTTAAAGAAAACTTGATTATTTACAACAAATTTATAGAAGTAATAATTTTCTAACATGTTTCTCCACTTGGACGAAGTGATGTCAGACTCTTTTTCCAACAAGATCTATCTTGAAAGATTCTTTTTCTCATAAGCATCGTCATTAGAGGTATAACAAGAAGTGTTTACCAAGAATCAATCGCAAAACCGACTGGCAAAACTTACAAAAAAAAAAAAAGAAAAAGCAAAAAAAAAAAAAAAAAAAAAAAAAAAAAACAACAAAAAACAATCAAGAAAAAATAATCATTTTATCAACGTCTATATATGTTTTCTAGAGAGGAATTAAACATATTGATACAATTCTATTGGATTATTCTCGATAATATTTAAGCAATAGTATATATGTTACTTCATCCAAATTTATTGCTAGTTTGTTACTTATACTCCAAAGAGATCAATCAAATATTCAAAACACATTCTCTTTTTGAGATCCAAAAATAAAATATAAAAACAAGTATAACAATAAGTTTCTATTACATAACAAATTTATCTGTCATTATCTATGAGCGAAGAAAATAAGGAGTTTGCAACAGAATTTGCGCAAAGTTGGAGAAAACTGAAAGCTTGTGCTAGATGCCACAGATTAAAGTCAAAATGTTATTACAACGATCCATCTTATAACAGTTGTGTGAGATGCTATCAAGCGGGCGTTGAATGTTCACCTGACTTTGATCCTACTAGTAAAAATAAAATATCTAGACCGAGAAAGAAAGTTAAAATAATCAATATTCCAGAATTCAAACATTTGGCAAATTATGTCAATAAATTACAAAATAGTACTTCGCAGTGTGAGAATAAAGAAAAAATTATCACGACAATGGTGGAAGAATTAAGCGGATTAAGAAATGTTCGTTTACAGCTATCTAATTTTCTATCTCAGATTGATAATGTCATTCTGCACAAGGATCATGAGTTGCAGCGATTGACGGTATCTGATCTTGAACATTTTGATTTACCTAATCAGAAAAGAAAAAATCTAAAATTTGGTTCTTTAGAATCTGATGATATGTCAGATACTGATGATGCCGCTGCGAATTATAATGGAGAAAAAATAAGAGAAATCCAAAGATTACCACCATTGGTTATCACAAACCAAAACTTACCTATCATACCGTTCGAGAAGAACTTGATCCAAGAATTAATCAAGTTGAAATATTTAACCATGGATATCATTTTTAAGAAATTTAAGTATTTCAAGGAAAACGTGCTACCATTTTGGCCAATGATGAAGATTCCAGAATTTTTTAATATTGACTTTATGATTAAAAATAAATCATTGCTTTTAGCTACTATTATTGTTAACGGTTGCATCACCTCAGACGATATTCAATTATACAACATTGTATGCTACTATTTGGATATGAGATTATCGTATAAAATTTTCATCCTTGGTGATATCACTATTGATATCATTCAATCCTATTTGTTATTATCTATTTGGAATCCGCCTCCTAAACAATGGGGTACTTTTAAACATCAGCTTCATTTATTGACAAGTTTGAATTTAAATTTGGTGGTTGATATGGGATCTAAATGTGAACAAATTTTAATTGGGCATAGAAATAGTGTTTTGAATGCACCACCTGAAGACAAGCATAAACTTTTGAGTTTTGGTGATTTAGAAATTTTAAGATTGTTCCTCATGATTTATGGAAGCTGCGGTTCGATGGGTTTAAGTTTACCTAAATTTAAATCCGTGGTATGGACATCAAAGCACGATTTAATTGGAAACTTTGTGTATAGTCATTTGATTAAAAATAACCCAAAGCCTGAAAGAACTGATGTTTTAATTTTTTATCTTTCTAAAGTGGTCAGTATAGGTCAAGAAATTGTGAATCAATTAGATAAACCGCATAATGATATTGATGTTTTGGATTCATTCATTAATGAAAGTGAAGATAAATTAATGAAGTTGATGATGGATTATAAATTGACTGATAATAATATTTCACAATCTAAAGAAAATAGACTAATTGGTTTAACTTATCAGCAAATTTTGCTTCTTCTTTATGACCATCTCATTTATCAAAATTTATCTTCGTCTTTAATTTTTTATGTTAGTAAGAATGGTAACATTAATGAAAATTCTAATAAACTTTATAAGCTTTCTGTGAAATTGATGGGGAAATTGATTTTATGTGGTAAAAAATTAATTGAAAACTTCATAGCTATGACCGAAGAAACTTTAACTATTCCAACTTTTTTTATCTATAGACCGATGAACGCCGTTATTAGTTTGATAAAGGCTAAAATTTTGATCAAATTATTGATTCATCAAATCGAATATAATGAGAATCAAATGAACAAGTTAGCTAATACTAATTATCCTACTAAGCAACCCGGATTTGATAAAAAAGATATTTATAATTTGGATTTCAACTTGAGGGCTTTTTTTAATATGTTCTATCGAAAGTTTGAAAAACTTACAAAAGGCTCTACTACTTTTGAAAAGATGTTTACAATTATTAAGAAGTTGAAAAAGTTAATTAAATTAGTTGATAGCATGTTAACTAACAAGGCGGCAAGTCAAAATGAAAGTGGTTTTAATTTCCCTAGTAAAAAGTCTAATGACAATAATGGGTTTAGAATCACTTCAGATTTAGCTAATAATGATTTGTTGAATCTTCTTTATGAGTTAGGTAAAGAGAAAACTGTAGATACTATTGAAATGTTGGAATTATCTGCAGAAGCAAAGAAAAGAAGAAGAAACTTGAGAAAGAGAAAAATGAAGTTGGAAGAAGAAATTAGTAAGGCAAAGAGAAGAAATTCTCAGGGCCATAATATCTCCACTAACACAACTACCTCAAATATTTTTGCTACGCAAGAAATGACAGATAATTCTATTATTCCAACACATCATCCAGAAAGTTTAAATGGTAATACAAATTACAGTGAAATTTATGACGAAGATGAAGATGAAGAAGATGATGATGACGAAAGAGAATTAGAATTTAGAACCGACGGTGAAAATCCTGAAGCAATGAATAATTTTGTCAGAGAATTATTCACTGGTAACTGGTTCTCTGATTTTCTTGATAGTGAGCTAGAATCGAATCCTGAATACGCTAACATCATTCAAAATCATAATCGTGAAATAGCTCAATATATGCAGCTTGGAAATCAACCCGTACAGACGAATCCAACTTTAGCGCACCAAAATAATAATGTCGTCCCAAATAATAATATGGAAAATAATATCGCTGCTAATACTGACAATATTCAACCACCAAGCGAATTTGTGGACGAAGAAAAGACATACTTGTTACAATATTTCAATAATTCATTGACACAAACAACAAGCTTCAATCAATTATTATATTTCACTGAGCGCCGTGGTAGTGATTCTAGCAAGAAGTCTGATAATGCAAGTCCCCAAGCTATTCCATTGCAACACAGTAATAGTGTTGAAAGCGCAGTTGACTTACAGTTTTGGGTTCATGAAGAAAACAATAAAACCAGCAACAGCAACGAAAATAATCTTGAAAATAACGTTTTTGATTTTTGATTCAAACCAATAGATTGTTAGCTCTTCAATTTTTTTTTTTTCAAGTTTTTTTTAGTTTTTTTTTTTTTTTTTTTTTTTTTTACATTTTTGCTAGTCTAGAGATATATTTTCATATTTATATACGATAATAAAAATAATATGCTAAAGTATTCAAGCGGCAGTTTTCTTCTCAATTGCTATATCGATTTTCCCCAATAACAAATAACTGATTAAAGCAATGAACAAGAAACCAGTGATCATAATAGGTTTCTTCAACAAAGCCTGTGTGTTGTATCTGTATTTAACAATGACTTCAGTAGAACTGTAATCATCAATAAGATTTTCAAATTGTAATGTGACCTTAGTGTGACCTTGAAAATCCAAGTAAGACTTTTCATAAGAGACATCCATTGTCTTATGACTTAAAGCAGCAGCAACATCAATTAATTCAGCGCCTTCTGGTAAATAGAAAGATATTTCAGCATTAACGTAACTAATATCATAAGGACCATTAATTAATGGAACTGTAGCAAAATAAACATCTTCCTCTGTAGTTGACTTTTTAACCAACTCTTTCAAGTCATTGTTCCAACCAATAGTGAAATTATATTTCCAACCACCAAATAATGGGAATCTTGGTTTCAAAACTAAAATATCATTGACCACTGTGGATGTAGAGACATTTCCAACATAATCAACAAAATAAGCATCCCTAAATTTCTTTGGTAACATAACGTTAATACCTAAAACGAATGGTCCACCGTTATAGGCGTAAGGATTGTTCATCCAGTGTAATCTAGAGAAACTGGAGGGTAACTTTCCGACTTCATTGATCAATTCGTATTTTTCTTCAAAAGAAACTGAGTCACCCCAGTGAGAAATCCATACATCTCTTTTCAAATTTTCATTGACTAATATTGGCTTGTTTCTTTCATAGAAAAGATTAATAAAATCAATTTTGAAAGGTTCGTCAATTGATACATTTTTGTAAACGTATGCGAGAGAATTTTTATCATCTTGTTCAATCTTAACTTCCTTGTCCAAATCAGAGACTAATTCACCAGCACCCTTAACTATGAATTCATAATCTTCAGTGATATATGGAGATACTAAATATTTACTGGTATTAAGAGAGACGGATTGGATACCATCCAAAGGTAAAATATCTGGGATTGGATTTAATTTTTTAACCATTGTTTTCTGGACTTGAATAAACTGTTTACTACCCGGGGTAAGTGCAGTTGGGAACTGGACAACTATATAAGAATACCCGTTGCTATCCAATCCAGATGCGGGAATACTTGGTAAGTTGTAAGCTTGATCATCAACGATCATCGATACAATAACCAATGATGTAATTGTACCATCATCATTCAAATATGGAATATAATATTCACTGACAGGTTCATCAGAAATATTTTCGATATCAATATTATAAATTTCACGGATTGAGGTCTTCGAAGCATCGACAAGTTTGCTCACATGTAGATTCTTCCAATTGTTTGGTATATCTTTTATGGAAACACCAACTTGGGCAGAAACTCTAACCGCAACAGTTATGAGAAAACTTAAAAGCAAATTGATAAAGAATTTCATTATAGTTTATATAATATATCTATATTTAGTTGACCAATAAGCTGTTTCTATGGTATCAAATATTAATAGCAAATAAACACACAAAATTGAAGATTTGTTTGTATTTGCCCTTTGTGAACTTCTTTGAATATTTTATCAATTGATATGTCAAAAAATATATAATCACACAGAATCTCTATTTTATTTGGATTAGGACGTATAGATTTATCGATTAGTCCTTTTCTGAGTTGAATTAAATACGTTATAGTAGTTAATCCGCTGTTATTTTCTATTTTCACTGAATTTCCAAGCCAAAGAAAAAAAATTGGACAGAAAAACGAAAAAAAAAAAAGCTATGAAAATGAAAGAAAAAAACACGAATACACACTAATAAAAAACAAAAAAAAAAATAAAGATCTTGTAAGTAAAGTACACATGATATGCACGTGTGAAAAGTTTTATAATCACTATCTAAAATCGAATAAGCTCTAGCTTATATATATATATTTAAAAATCATTTAGTTATTTTGATTTATCTATTTCTAAACTATAATTATCTGGACTGACTCTCTTGTAAACTTGTATATAAGAATCATTCAAGAAAAGCAAATTATTGTTGATCTTCTTGACATTCAAATGATCGATCTCGTACCACTGATCCTGCGATGGATCTAATAACTGAATCTTCCAAGAGATAGATCCTCTACTATCGGAGCTGCTATGTTTCTCTTCTTTTAATTCTGTGCCAATTTTACGCGTAGCAGTATTTCCAGTCCCTGAATCACCGGTCCTTTGAGATACAACCACATTGGATATCAATTTGTACTTAATTTCTTTTTTAAAGTAAGCTCCAAAATCTAATAGTTCCGAATGAAATTTCACAATCATATCATTGAAAGTTATGTCGCTGAAATTATTGATGTCTTTTCCAAATCTTTCAAAGTGAAGAATTAAAGTCTCTGGAAATTTTGTGACTTCATATTTTTTAAATGAATGTTCATCTATGATACTGGCCAGATCAAATTTGGTTGTCAATAATTGATTCAAAGATACTTGATTAGTATTGTTGTAATTAATAATATCTTTATCTGGTAATGGTAAAGAGAGATACCAAAATTTGGATGTTGATTCATTGATCGAATTCACAGAATTATCCTTAAACAAACTTATTTTAATCTTTCCTTGTAAATTATCTGTCAATATATTATTGATCTTTTTCTTACTGTTTGTGGTTGTTAGAGAATGCGAAACACTATTCAATACCCAAGTTAAAAATACTTTGGGATCTTCTTCCATTTTGACTGCAATCCTATTCACATGATTGAGTAACTCGAAAGGCGATACTACGGAATGCAAAGGTTTATCAAACCAATATCTTCTTAAAAATTTACCCACTAAGATACCCAATGACTGGTCTTTAGGGCGTTGCTTCCTCTGGATACTCAATTCTTTATTCAACAAAAAAAAGTTCTTCACTTGATCAATATGCGCCAACATATGTAAGATAACCAACTGATAACTAGGAAAATTATTCAACCCTATAAATCCAACTTTAAACTGCTTATGATTGATCAAATCAAAACTTGTCTCACCCAAACTTATCTCATTTATTTTCAGTTCTGTATACCTAGGATCAATGGCATTTCTAATATCTTTAATTATTTGATAATCACCTGTGAATTCCTTGTTTTCAGGCAACCTATAAATCTTCAAAGTATCCAAATTGATGTAGAGTTTATGATCGTTAAACTCAATTGAATGCCTACAAGCTTCGCTGCTGCTAGATCTTCCTTGATAAAATTTTCCACATGCTAAACAGCAATAAATACTAATTTGTAAGAGAGTGACACAGCACGTTTTTTCGAGATCAAAGTTCAAATTTTTTTTATTAATGGTTTTCAATAATTGTTGTTCTTCTTCTTTGTTACTATCAACAAACACATTGTGCGTACCTGGTTTATCAGCTCGTTTAGTATGTCCATTAGAATTTTCAAGACTATCTGTCTCCAAGCTTCTCTTATTCATCTTAAAATTTCAAGTAGTATTATGCTCTGAATTTCATAGCCATTCAGTTAGTTTATATGATTTATTCACATTTTGTTACTATTTTCACGGTTTATTAGTATACTGGTAAAATACAGAAATGAAAAATAAAAAATGGAGCATTGTCTCATAACCATATCAAATACTTTTTACTATTAATTGAACATGGTTATCTGCTTTAGATAACGAATGTTACAAAAGTAATAACAAACCAATGATTTAGAATCTTCCTTTTTTTTTTTTAATATACCTACTAATTCATTTAAATGTCACTCAAAACCAGTTGATTTGGGTGGAACATTTTCTAAACTATTTTGGAGATTTTACAATTTCCGATTGTCAAAATATTGACAAGAATAAGGGCAAACAAGCAGTAAGATGCATGAATGCATACTTCAATTAATCAACATGTGATTCTCTATTCAAAAAATTTTTTAAGGAACATTCATGATTTAGTTTTTTTTTCTCCTTCATTCAGTCAATTTTGTAAAGTTTAACATTAATTGAAAAAGGGCATAATAATTTCAAAAAGGTACTAACTACATTTAGTCTTAAAAAACATGTTGAATATTATTAAAGATAAAGCAGCTGCATGTATATATATATATAATAATAAAAAATATACAACTTACGTAATAATAATAAAAAAATTATATACTATTAAATCATTTAGTAAACAATAAATAAAAATACTAGATATATATATATATATATATAAGTAAGCTATGAATATATAATATAAAACGGAAAAAGCGTTTATACTCTAATTTCTAATTTTAAACACTTGAAACAATTTGGTTTGCATTCTTCAAGACTTCTACCATCTTGACACATTCTTTTCTTCTTTGAACAGTTAAATCATTTTCTTTGACCAATTCCTTAATCTCCTCACCACCATTAGCATACAACTTCTCCAACAAAATTTTTTGAATGTCATCCTTAGATTTATTAATCAATTTCAACATGATTGACTTTGGAATTATATCACTAACATTTTTCTTTACAATATTGAAATAGCTATTGATCAATAATTTAATCACTTCAGTTTCTAAAGTCTCTCTTTCGGTCATTGAACCAGATGCTTTCAAAACAGATGGTGGAGCTTCCATGGCAGCCAATCGTTTCTTATTTTTAGAAGAGAAAAATCCACCAAAAAATCCACCAGCGGATCCACCAACATCTACAGGTTGTGCTACAGGCTGCTTACTACTTTGTAATGGTTTTCCTGTTTTCGGATCTACTTGAATGCCACGATTAGGATTGATTTTCTCTTCAACGATAGCCATAGCTTGAGAACCTTTCAATAAATCTGGATGGGCAGTATTAATATAAGTCTCTTCTGCTTTAATAATATCTGTGGCAAATTCATTAGTTGGAATCAACCTTTCTCTTAAATAAATAATAAATACTTGGGAGACTTTTTCTTTAAGACCTGGATATCTGGAATATTCAGCGTGTTGCAAGATTTGAGACAAGATACGTACTAATTCATCGAATATTAAATTGACACATCTAAGAACCGGATCATGAAATCTTGTAATCTGTTGTTTAATTAAAACTTCAAAAGCTTGAGTACCTACAAATAAGGAGGGTTTAGCACCACTAGAGTTGTACATGATGGTACGAATATCTGCATCTTTAATTTGATCGAACGGATCTAACGCATTAATACCATTTTTGAAAACTTCATGAAACACAAAAGAGATTCTGGCACCACCACTTAATTCGTTGGAACTGATATCTTTGGATTCACCATCTAAGATACTGTTGTAATCCTTAGCAAAACTGGTAATCACCGATAAAACAATGGAAGAAGGATTACCTATTTGTTCCGGACCTAAACTACTCAATTCTTGCTGGTATTTTTTAAGAGCAGTTTCAATTCTAGCTTTAATATCAGGTAATGTGGCTCTGATATGATGTAATAAGATACTATTTAATTTCTTAGCCAAGTAAGGAGTACCACAGTAATTTGCCTTACTAGAATAAGCAGCATGTTCTTCGAAGAAATTTTTCTCATCCTCTAATGCAGCTCTGATAGTCTTACCTGTTTCAATGTCTTTTTGACCTCTATTAATAACTGGCACATAGCCATATCTTAACGGAATCACTCTACCTGCTAAGATATCAATCACATCTGTACCTTTATCCATTAAATCAACCTTGGTTAATACACCAATAGTTCTAGTACCTTCAGGATCGACTTCTCTGGCTAACTTCAACCCATCAGAATTGGCCAAATCTTGATTAGCAGCATTTACGGATAAAATGATGGCGTTTGGCTTTGAGATGAACTTCAAAAGCATATCTCTGATTTGTTTTTCGATATCCTTAGGTTGATCTCCCACAGGAACTTTAGTCATTCCAGGTAAATCAACAAGAGTCAAGGTTAAAACATGAGGAGAATAGATTCTTAAATTGATTGGCATTGGAGAAATACCTGCATTTTTCCCAGTTTTACGATCAGTTTCATTGACGATCTCTTTACGGATCTCATTGAAGTTGTAAAACTTTCTACCTGGTAAATGAAGGAATTCACCCCATTCATCTTTGTTATCCTCGCCACTCAAGTTGAGTAACTCATTACTTTTGTTATTGGAAGCTCTTTTATTAATCAACTGCAACACCAAAGGTCTTCTCGTAACGATACCTGTACCTCTTGGCAAGAAGTCTCTGCCAACGATATTTTCAAGAACAGAAGATTTACCGGAGGATTGAGTACCTACCACTGTGATTTGAGGTAAGTCAACAGGAGAACTGGAACCACCGCCTAATGGAGCTAAGGCATCCTGCAATTTGTTGATGGTACTAATAAGTCCTTCATCCATAGCCATTTTGAATATTTAGATATAATAAGAATATTTAAAATTAAATATATTATAATGGGTTTGATTGTGTGGGTATATAATTGATGTGCAATATCAATATTGAATTAAATTGGTGATTAACGAAGGATGGCAAGAAGTAAGGATTTCAACAATCCAAGAATATCAGACTTTTGATTATTTGTTTCACCTCATGTACAAAAAAAAAGAAAAAAGAAAAAAAAAGACAACGAAACAATCTACCGAAAAGATAATAAGGTGGGGGAAAAAACTACACGCACTTTGTTATGTGCCCACAATTATTCAATGATTCTAGACTTATTATTGGCTGTTAAATAATGGATGACGCGATTGAGCTGTTCAAGGAGAGTATTAACCAAAAACCAAGAAAGAATACAGATAAATAAAAGAATTTAAAGTAAACAATTTACTTTTCTCGAAAAATGTGTTGCAAAATGAAGAATATTGCTAGGAACAACGAGAAATCATTCCTTTGCAACAAAACTGTTGAAAAATCAGTAAAATAATATATAATTCATTCATTACCATATACATATCTCTTTCAGTTCACCATAAACATAGAATTATAACGGCAAAAAAAAAACACAAAAATATACATCTAGAAAACAACACTAGAAACATTCACAGGGATCAAGAAAAATAAGACAAAAATCATAACATGGTACAAAGTAAAAAAAATAATACTCTAGTTCACAACAATTATTTTTTCACCTTATTACGGTCTGAGAAGGGGTCTTCTGCATCATCGATACTTGCATTTTTCAAATTACTCAAATCGTCTACATCTTCTAGATCATCATCATCGTCTTCTTCAACCTTGAATGGGTTTTCAGATGTGGATGCCTCATCAGCACCACCTTTGTTTTCCTTATTATCTTTGTTTTCTTTCACTGTATCTTCTTTCCTAACACTGCTAGTATTTTCCAACTTAGTTTCATCATCATTAGTTCCAAAGTGGCCCACGAATGAATCATTATCATCATCGTCATCATTAGTGCCAGCAGTGAATTCGTTACCCAAATTGTTTAATTCAAATTCATTTTCATCAGTGTTGATCTGTTGAGACATGATTAATAAGTATGATGTTGACGTAGGTCTCCAAATGAATAAGACCACAGCGTAAACACAGAAATACACCCAAGTTGGCCAGAAATCCATAGCTAAGAATCTGGACTTCCAATGCTGCTCAATTAATTCAGTAGTAGACATTCCAATAAACACAAATGACGATAATACTAACCCGATGAATAACACAACCATGGAAATGAATAATGTCATGAATAACTTCTTATATATGTTCAACTTAATCGTCTGTTTTTGGGCTTTCAAATAGTTGGTAGTATTTGTCAACGCATGAAGAATCAAATAGTAAAACACGGTCAAACTTATAGCTAATGGAACTAATGCTAATAATAAGAACAAACTTGGATTTTCCGGATTAGTGAAATAAGTGGTCAAAACATACACGATACAAAAAACAAAATGAACACAAGCAAACGCCTTGCACTTCAACAATAATTTCTTGTCCAAGTTGGGATAAACAATTCCCATCCCTAATGAGATTAATAGTAATAAATAAAAGGAAAAGGTCAATCTACCAGAATCTAAGATGGAGATCAAAACAGTGTAAATCTTGATAAAAACGGTAGATGACAGTTTCCAGTGATTAACATTAGAATTTGACTCATCAACAATGACCTTAATTGGATTGAAATTGTTTCTCAACTCATAGTAAAACCAGATCAAGACGTTTTCGATAATCAAAAAGATCGTAAAGAAATTTAGGTTTTTCTGTAAATTGGAAACATTGTTTCTGTACTTGTAATAGTTGTAGAAATAATAAAAGAAAATAACCAGGTACAAAATGGTCAAGCCTCCGTATAGCGGCAACTTAGGAATCTCCGAAGCATTCAAGTTTCCGTACGAATTGCGGAAATTCACGTTTAGTTGAAACTCAACGTCTTCGCTGGTGTACGTCGAGACGCAATAGTAGCCTGTATTTTTCAAATAGTAAACGGTGTCGTTCATGTTACCAAAGTCAGTTATTCTAAAGGTCAATATCTCCAGCTTGGTGTCGGTGGTGTTTTTGACAATGAACTTGCCCAAGTCGTCGCTAGGACAGAGGTCGCTTCTAACAGCCAGCTCGTCACAGATGTATTTCTTGCCATACATGCTATAATCATCCGTGCTGCTGTCGCCACTCTCGGCGCTGTAGGCCACACCAATGCTGTCCTTGTCGACGTACTCAAAGACAACAACCGACAAGTCGATTGGGGCGCCGGCCGTAATCTCGTTTTTGTCGCTGTTCTTGAAGTCGTACTTCTGCTTGTTCCACGAGTTTAAGTTCACGGAAATGTAAGGCTGGACATTTCCCGACCAGTCCTTCTTGTTGTACATCCCCGAACAGAGTTGGTTCTTCTGGTCGGAAACGGTTTCCAACTGGGCAGCCACGCCGGAGAGGCAGACCGAGACGACCGCCGCCCACAGAGTGAGGCAGCGATATTTGTTCCACGAGGCGGGCCACATGTTATGCGTGCTTTGATGTGTGTGATGTAGTGTAATATGTGGTCAATATTGGTCAAAGGACTGTCTAAAGGGTAGGGCAAAACAGGCAGTCAGATCAAATCAGGTAAATCCAGTTTCGCTCAAAATCAAATAAATCAAAGCAGTTTCTAAGCAACAAGTTTAGCCAAAGGTAATCAGATAATTCTTTTAAAGGTAATTAAATAATTCCAGTCACAGTAAGCGGGTGGTTCTAAAGGTTCTAAAGGTTCTAAAGCTGTAATCAAGTCTAATCTCTTTAATCACCGCCCTGTTTGCCAAAACTATTGTATTGTTAAGGTGTGAAATGAAATCCTGCCGAAATCAGAATCCCATACAATTTTTTGGCCACCGCCGAATACGAATAAAAATAGGCCAAGAAAATTCGCTACGTATTGAATTTCAGATATTTTGGGGGCGGATGATAATTAGAAGCCCCGCGGGTAAAAGAATAAGAATTAACACAATATTCAGTTTTACCAAACTGGCTATAATATACTTCAATATAATAAGTATAATATACAAGGAACCCCATTCACCCTTGCACCTGTCAGAAAACCGATATCGCCTCTCCAGTCAGTATCTATCTACACAATGTCCTCGAAATCAATAAGATCCGCCAGCGACGAAATATGGAAAAACAAGACCCAGAAGATTAATGCCGAGTTGTTCACGTTGACATATGGGTCCGTGGTGTCCCAGCTCTGCAGAGACTACGACAACGAGTACCACAAGGTCAACCAGCAGCTTTTTAAGATGGGATATAATATTGGAATCAGACTTATCGAGGAGTTTCTTGCCAAAACAGGCGTGGGAAGATGCTCCAGCTTCAAAGAAACCTCAGAGATCGTGGCCAAGGTTGGCTTCAGAATTTTCTTGAATATCGTGCCAGTCATCAGCAACTTCGACGGAAAGCTGTTCTCTTTGGTATTGAACGAGAACCCATTGGGAGAGTTTGTCGAGTTGCCTACCGATGGCAAGGCCAACAAAGAGTTGTGGTACAGCAACATCCTCTGCGGTGTGTTGAAGGGCGCTTTACAGCTGGTTCAGTTGGATTGCGACGTGTATTTCGTGAGCGACCAACTAAGAGGCAGCGAGAACACAGAGATCAAGGTCAAGTTCTTGAAATACTTGAAGGACGAAATCCCTGCTGGCGAAGATTAAGCTGCTATACGTTTGGTGAAGGTTAAACTATGTATTTGGTTAATGTTAGATCGATTTATTGAGTAATATACAACCCTCTTTTTGTTTTAGAAAAATATACACTGATTTTTGTAGAAAAATGTCGTATCATCACCATTGTCTCAAAACAGTTTCGTAAGAATCACTTTTGAGAATGCCTTTAAGCCCAGTTAGCTTCCCGTACATTTTTGGATTACTTTTCTTGATCTCCTCCAACAAGTCTTGATCACCCGCATTCAAATACTTTCTGTTCCTCTCCTCGAACTCACTCTCCTTTATGTATTCCATATCTTCATCTTCGTTATCATCTCCTGCAGCATCGTGGTCTATATCTTCAATGTCATCTTCCATGTCTTGCATGACAATATCTCCGTCTGCGCTGGTAATAACTTGCACAGTTGCCTTCTCTACAGCATCTGCTTCCGCGCTCTCTACGTCTTCGTCGAAGTCTTCGTCATCCTCATCTTCATCGTCATCTATTTCCGCATCTTCACCTGCATCAATATCGTCACCAACATTTTTTCCTTCTTCATCTTCCTCATCACTCACGCGAACAACGTACGTAGCAATTCTTTTGATAGGTGGATCCATTCCTTTGTATAAAAATGGAAGCTTGATTCTCATAACGTTTCTAACATTTTCCGCAACCTTCGGATTCAACCAGCCGTACTTCGTCGTGAATTTCTCTGCATACAACACATCTTTGTTCAATTCAAAAATTTTCAAAATGTCAGGGTCTTTCAAATCCTCAATATTGAACGATAACATATTTGGAAATTGTTTACCATCAAAGACAAAAAACAAATTGCTATATTGTCTGTTTTCTTTATTCATAAACTTTTTACGTATTACGATTTCAGATGTCATATTGTAGACACCTACGACTCTGTATGATTCCATTTGAAATGGCATGAACTCTTTACTTGCTCTTGGATCAGTACCATAACTTATCAACATAGATCTGAAGGGACCATTTCTAAATGAATATGCAGCAAAAGGTATGCTTCTCTTAATATAAAGCGTGTACTCTTGTGGTGCTAAAGCATATAACTTCACTCTGCTAATGATTTTATCGGTATCTATAAGCTTGGTAATAAAAGTTACGCATTGCAAATATCTTAATGGTTTTCGATATTCTGGGTCACTAATAACAATATCAGTCTCATCTTGATTAAGAACATTGTCATTCAAAATCAACCTCTTATCATCAAATAAGGTTTCAGGATCCCATTGAAAAAGTTTGACTTGCCTACTACTTCTTTTAAATTCATCACTGTATTTCTTTATAAATTTAACCAACGCTTGTTTCCAAAGAAAATAGTTGTTTGTACATCTAATGTCTCGTTTCATAGGTACTTTGCCATCTGCTGGAATAAGTCTAGAATTAAGAGACGCCACCCTGTTTCCAGCGACTAATTGTGTCTCACCAGTTTTTGGATCAACCATCGGAATAGCATAATTATTATGTGTATATTTATATGGTATTGGAATCTTGATAGAAGTAAAAGTAGGAGGTGGAACCAAATCTAGTATAGTGTTTTTCAATGGGCGATCCCCACTAGCTGACCAAGGATATTTCTCTTTCTCAAATTTGATTTCTTTGATTTTTTCATAATTTCCACTAAGAATAGATTCTTCCACTTGTTGTCTAAACTTATCGTTTTTAGTGATATATTGATAATCTGCTAATTCTCTAAATCTATATGTCTTATTGCTGATCGCCACCGGTTCAACTATTAAAGGTAGTTGTTCAATTGGTTCTCCATACTTCTCTATATTCCCAAGATCCTCTCTGCTTGCATTTTCAATATTGTCATCAAGATTCTTAATCATTTCATCATCTTCTGCATCTTTATTTTTCTTAGAAGCTGCAACTTGAAGATCACTGAGAAACTTGTCAGTTTTCTTCTTCTCTTCATTTTTCTGTTTTTCAAAATTCTGGTACTCTCTTTTTTGTTCGCTATCCACAAACTTCAAATATTCTTTCAAGTCTCCATCGAATCTTTCGTGAAGTATCTTTTTATTTACTTTTACTTTTAAGATTACACTCTCACATTGTATTAGATTTCCTTCAATTGGATGCAGATATTTATCTTCCGATCTGAATCTAAATTCGAGTGGTAATCCATGTTTGATTTTGTCCTTGATAGTTTCGTGTCCTCCCGTCATCTCAATTGCCTTGTCTATGTTTTGAATATTCAAGTTATATTCAATTGTGCTCACTTTTGGTACATCTAGGGAGTGTACAGGAACTTTGTTGTCATGTCTCAGCATTTTGACCTCATCTATTTATCTACAATTATGTTTACTTTTTCGTATTATTAGATGTTGTACTCTGACTAATTGCTCTTGCAATGAAAAGCAATAATCAATTAAGAAATCTCGCAATCTTTCTGTAAACAGGAGAGGCGCGTTACTTTTTCATTTTTCCTGAATTGTTTTTTTGTACAATTATGAATTTTTCCTCCTTACAAAATTAAAACAGTGAATCCTTTCACACAAAATGAATGCTTGCAAATTGAAATTAGTATCTAATTAACCAAAATAAATCTTTTGATACTACTTCTAATTAAAGAAAAAAGTTTAAAAAAGTTTTAACAATAGTACAAAATTGAATCAAAACAGAATATGTAAATAATGATAGAGTTTGATTTAATAATTTTATTGGCTTAACTGTTGACTATTTAATAAGAACTGTATATTTGTGAAATCTATATGTATATATATTTGTTCTTTAGGTAAAAGAAGATTTAAGAGGAACTGAAATTATTAATATTATTAGAGTCGCCACTTGCAGTAGTGTTACCACTTGCTTGATTATTATTGTTTTGGTTCTCAGTCGTAGATTGGTTAGTATTATCGGTTTGCGTAGATGTAGAAGGATTTCTATTTACTGTACTTCTCAGAGAACTTCCATGATTATGAGAATTATTATTATGTCCATGATTAGAGTTTGATGGTGACTGGCACCAATATTTATGGAACTTCCATGATTCAATTTGACAATCTCTACTACAATATTTTGCCCTTCTGCATTTCTTGCATTTCGAAAATTTTTTCTCCAATTCCCATTCACCACACCTCGTATTTGAACATTGTCGAATACCATTTTTCAACTCATTTTTTCTGCATGAATTTCTCATGATGACTCCTGCCCAATGATTAATTGAACTCATGAAATGCGGCAAAGTAAAAATTTCTATGAATCCAAATATATTAGCATAATCTAATGGAATATTTGAATAATCTAAATCTTTTTTAGATAGTTTCAAAGAAGGATTAAGGCTGAACAACTTTTCATCTTGGACTGTATTCAATAAAATACTACTATTAATCTTTGGTATGTCTTTGTTATAATTATTTATAGATGAGTAGATTATAGGAATTTTAAATTGATTTAGCGGCAAATCAATATCTGTTTGTAACTCATTATCGAAATCATAAGTATTATAATCATATTTTGATTTTAATTTCTCATACTTGGTATGCTGTTGTAATTTGATAAATCTTGAATTTAAGTTAGAATTATACTGGAAAAAAGAATTCAACCTTTTGTTTATTTTCATTAACATATAATTTGATTCAATCTTCGGATCGAAATCGGAATCATCATTATTTTCTTCATCAAAATCTTTTATAGTTTGATCTTCTATGTTAAGTCCTGATAAATTATTCGTTAATTCAACTTTATTGACCAAATTTTGATACGCGTTAATTAGTTCTATTAAATCAGCTAAGTCCTTGTTATGCATACTTTTAAATTCCATAAGATTGTAATCGTTTTGTAGAGAGTCTAATTCACTTTGATACTCCTTTAATATCTCAACAAAATTGACAAAGTTAATTGGTTCATTATCATTGAAGTGTGTCTGCAAGATTTGATTCTGTAATATTTTTAAATTTATGGCTTTCCCATCAAACATGACGCCCTCATAGCCATGATCATTAAGCGCTTTCGAATTGCTGTTGTTAATCATGCCATTTGGATAGTTTCTCAAAGATAGCTTTGGTATTATATAAGTGAATTGCAATATGTTTTTCATGTAAGAATACTTAGAAATGAATGCTAATAATTGTAGTATCCATGTGATATCGTCTTCTGCAGGCACTATTTTACCATTGTAGAATTCTCTAGGTGGCGTATATAATAGATACGAATTTTCCGTATTATTCGATAAATTACTGAATGGATTCATTTCGAAAGCAGTGTTGGTAGTAGAGTCTGTATTAGTAGCATTTTCATCATATAGTAAAAAATCGTGGGGCACTTCCGCATCATGAGTGCTATTATTTTCATTAGCAGAGATACTTTGATCATTTTTTTCAACAAATTTTTTGATTTCTTTCATATTATTATTCAAATTCTTCATTAATAAATCATCATCATTATTGCTAGTATCAACATTATTATTGCTAGGATCAACATTATTATCACTAGCATCATTAGATGAATTCACCACGTTAGATGAATTACCAGAAGAACAAACCTCCTGGCTAGTATTTAATTTATGTTTCAATAAAATTAATAATTCCACCAATAGCTTGTTTAAAGTCACAATCCTCACAAAGTCATTCTTCTTGGAAGAAGCTTTGTTGATCAAATTATAATAACCTTGCACTTTGTTCAATATTTTTTCAGCATTTATATCGCTTTTTCTAAACCTATTTTTTATATTTATCATTAAATTTTTAAGAAGAGTCAACATTTTTGTGGATTCTGTGATCAACTGGGATTCGTCTTTTTCAAATATATTATTGTCAATGTTTGGCAACGAAATGGAGCCTTGATAATTGATCTTTACTTTGTTATTTTTGATTAACAAATAATTGTATAATACAGTAGCCATTATTGGAATCATGTCGCTGTTGACAATCTTATTTCTGACAAATTCGTTTCCTCTTGTACCACACAATACAATGACCTGCAAAGAAAGTGTCCATTTCCAACTGACCAAAATCTTAGTCTCATTGAACTTCTGCAATCTCCGAAGGTTGTGTTTGAATTTGTATGTTGTTATAAAGTTATTCAATTCAACCATTAGCTTATTCACGTCTGCACCATCCAACAAGCTGTTGTACAAACACTCCAAAATTTTATAGTAATTGTCTTCTATGAACTTGAAGTCATATGTTTCATTATTTTCAATATAACACTCATTTAGTATATCTATAAGCCTTAGCAACCCACCATCGTTAGTAAGAGTGTCTCTGATTTTGGAAGAGCTGCTGGCTAAGAAAGTCAAATTATTTAAGGAGTTAACTAAGGGCCTTAAGCTAGTACAATCAAGCGCTCTTCTATCATAGAGCGTCGATGTTATTGTGACCGATGCTCTATTGATGCTGATATTCTTGTAATTCGGCACTCTCATCTTGTGAGCATGTTTGTCTTTTTTTATTCTTATTAAGCTGGATTACTCAATTTGTGCTGATTATCTTTCTTTCTGTGGTTTAAGTCTCAATATGCCTTAATGTATTCCAATCGGTGAGTGCTGATTAATGTGTTTGTTCTCGTTTTATTTCACTATCTTATCCTTACTTCATATTTCCTCTAACACACGTAAACGCACTCCTGTATTAAATTCCAACAAACTTTCTCCATATACATAAACAAAATAACTGAAGTTCCCTCACCAATTACAACATAACATATTATTATTATTACAAGATATTCTCATATCCAGATTTTAGATGGTTAGGATCATCTTAAAGGATGGTCATCAACGTGTTTCTTATGCTTATGATGGCAAAAACACAAAAATATAACCAGAGGTTATTTGGTGCATTACGGGAAAGTTTCACGCGTTATAACAAGGAAGAAAAAAAAGAAAACGAGAAAAAAAAAAAAATAAAAAGAAAATAAGTGAATTCCTATAATATAAACTATTGAAAAGTTGTTTGAACACTGACAAGTTATTCTAGTTTTCTCATATACCAGATTACTTGTGAATCCTCAAAGCGAAGTGTTTGATAATATTGCAAACCACGACAATGATTTTGAAGAGTTTATGGGTTTTGCTGCTCATACAGATCATAATAAATCACACATCGCTCGTCTGTGCCCATGAAGTGGACTCCAAGTACTCTGAAGAGTTGATCTTGAACCCGCTCCCAAAGAACCATCTTCATGTGGGGTTTCAATTCAAGTTGAATAGCACTGAGTTCTATGGGGCTGCAAACTCTATGATAATCAGCGACTCTAATGTTTTTCCCAACTCATTATTGAATTTGTTGAAATCGACCAACACCACTGCTTTGAACCTCAAGTTTGCTAGTGGGTATTGGAACAGCGAAAATTGGGGAAAATTGCCTTTCAACGGGTTTGCCAGTGGAGGCAATGGTTTAGAAATCTATGCTACAATATCATCACATAGCCAGCAAGCCGCATTCAAGGAATGGATACTTTTGACGAATTCATTGTCCGGCTTGTTCTGCGCTAGTTTGAACTTCATTGATGAATCAATAACTTCGTTACCAAAATACTCATTTCACAAATCCTTGACAAACGACAATGATAGCCAAAGTCCATCTTCTTATTTGTTCAGAGCTTCTTTACCAAGAGAACCTATTTGCACAGAGAATCTAACACCAATCATCAAGATGTTACCTACGAAGGGTAATGCGGGCATTTCAAGTATATTGGATGGCCACAAGTTATTCGATTCCAAATGGGTGTCCACACTGATAGATATTGGTAAAAAGTATCAAGTGATAGATAGTACCAATGTTACTTACCAATACAATATGCAAATAGATTTAAACAATGTGTTTGACATCCAAACATCTCTTGATAAACTTAGAAACATGTTGCCAAAGCCGATCAACGGCGATGAATTGATCTGTGATGTTGATAAGATGTATGACGTCTACAACTGTTTCCCTAAATTAAACGATAATTTAAACTTTGATTTAAGCCAGATTTTTGGCAAAAAGATAAAAATGGACAGTAATATAGGAAAGAGTAGATTTTGCGTGAATCTTGCAAATGATTTTGACAAAAAGTATAATATCATCGGTGAATTATCATCTGTCGATGATGTAAATCAAAATTATTTATTTGCTCATTTTGATTTGGATCATGATAATTGCTACACCTTACCCAATAATCCAACAAAGAAAGAAGAATTGAATTTTAAATTTAATGTTATAAATTCCGAAAACGAAGATATTCCTGGAACTCAAGTTGAGAATATTTTAATCAAAGAAGAGGACAAACCCGATATTTACGTTAGTAGATCTATCACCGGTTATGAGTTAGATAAAGGTGGCTTCAGAACGGTGTTTAAAAACCCAACTGACCATGATTTGGATTTGGTGTACTTTGAGACTTTGCCATGGTATTTAAGAATATATTTGAGCAGCATGGAAACAAATCATGAAAATGTGATTAACAATGTCTCTTATAAAACAGCCATTGATAGACAAAGACCCGCCAAATTAGAACTTTTAATGACAATTCCAAAGAATACAACTGTTACGATGAATTACAAATTTGATAAATCCTTATTGTTGTACGCTGAATATCCACCTGATGCTAACCATGGTTTCGAGCTAGAACCTGCTGTTATTACTTTGATTGATGAAGAAACTAAATCTCCTTATTACATGTTGAGAACCACTACATTATTAGTTCTTTTACCAACGCCTGATTTTAGTATGCCCTATAATGTTATTATCCTTACAAGTACAATTATGGCTTTGATTTTTGGATCTGTCTTCAATTTGCTTGTTAAAACTATTATTTCAGAAGAAGATATGGAAAAAATTTTAAAAAATCAGCGACAAACCGGCTTGCTAGGTAAAATTAGAAAGTTATTTACTAAATCTTAATATAGAAACACCTTGATTAGTCAATTGATATAACTATTAGAAATGTTCTTATGGTTTTTTTTGTTATATGTGAAAATTTTGATAATTTGGTTGATCAATTCTGTAGATCAATTCTATTTTTCCCCTCTCAAGTTCGTAGAACATTCATCAAACTTAGTGCTTATAAATCTCGTTCCAAAAGGTGTAATTATCGGTCTACGCAAAAATTGGAAAATATTCTGAAAGCGTTCTGAAGATAAAGTTACTCAAAGAGAAAGAGAAAACAAAAAGATATTGACTTGAAAAGCAAAATGAAATTCAATAGCGTAAATCGTAAAAAACTTGAGACATTACACATTAATTTATTAAAAGCTACTAAAAAGTTTAAAAATTGAAAATAATAGTCTGAAGCGTTGGAAACTAGAGAAGATAGCATAAGAAGCTCTAATTATGTCAAAGTGCGTTAGAGAACAACAATAGAGTGCCTTATAAACCTCGAGATTCAAAATGAGATATTAGATTCGATGATTTTTCAAAACGAATTTATCACAGATTAACATTCTGTTACTCATAGAACCATCATTAAAAATTTGATTATGCTTCATATGTAGAAAAGAGAGTCAACTTACCAGCAGATTCATGATATTCACAATTTCTAGAATTCAATGTACCAAATAAAGGTTTGATCAGAATTATAAACATTACCTATGAAGAATACGATTTTTTTAATAGTGGAAATAAACTAAGAAAAAAAAAATATATATATATACAAGCTTATACTATGGAGAATCTGAGAAATATCATTATCGCGGAAAATTATGGGTTGAAAAAAAAAAAAAAAGCTAAGAAAACCTGAACTCCGAGATTAATCAAGATTTCTGCATTCTTATAAAAATTGTTTGACAACATAAAAAAGTAAAAACCTGTCATTTATTTTGCATTAGTTCGTGTCTAAATCTATTTTTACTATTCATAAATATTGAGAAATTCAAGTAACGGAATGTCAGATAATAAGCTCAGTCATAATCAAGATCCTTTAAAAGGATTTTTAGCGGGGTCTTTGGCTTCTTGTATGGCTGTCAATTTCACTAATCCTATTGAAATTGTTAAGATCAGAATGCAATTACAAGGTGAATTGGGTTCCTCGGTTAAACGATCGAATGATGCTTTCACAATATTGGGGAAATTATATAAGAAAGAAGGCATTAGAGCATTACAGAAAGGTTTGGCTGTTGCTTATTTTTATCAAATAGGATTAAATGGTTGTAGATTAGGCTTATATGATCCCATAAGAATTTTTTTCAACTCAGTTTTATATCCATCAAATTCAAATTTTAGCTCTTTGCAAGTGCCCGCAGTTAATGTTTTAGCAGGCATTGTGACAGGTGCATTAGGTGCATTTGTATCATCACCTTTATACTTAATTAAAACTCGTATACAATCAGCATCAAAGGCTGAAAAATATGGTGCCACAGGTATAAAGGGAAAACATGAAGGCGCAATAAAAGGTTTGATAAATATATACAAATCAGAAGGGGGAATATCAGGTCTCTTTAGAGGCTCGGGATCTGCGGTTCTTAGAACCTCGGTAGGATCAGCTGTTCAATTACCTGTTTATAATAAATGCAAAGATTATTTTTCAGAAAACTTAGCTTTTTTTAAAAAGGATTCGAAACAATTATTTTTGCTATCTAGTTTTGTCACAGGTATTTGCGTTGCAGTTGCTATGAATCCCTTCGATGTAATTATGACTAGAATTTATAACCAAAATGGCAACCTATATAAAGGTCCTTTTGATTGTTTTGTTAAGATGTACAACCATGAGGGCTGGAGAAGTTTTGGTAAAGGTTTGGGACCAGCTATTCTTAGAATGGCGCCTCACACGGTTTTAATGATTACGTTTTTGGAATACACCATTAAATGGGTTAACTTCTTGTAACTATCCATTTCCAACGTCAAATATATCTAGAACTTTTCATTTCCTTTCTAGCAAACCAGAAAAATGAAGCTTGCATTTACAATTATATATCACATAGAACAAAAAAAGTTAGAGACTAAGAATTATTACTGTAAATTTTCTTAATCTGTGTTTATACCCAAGTTATTGACCAATTGCTCCAATTCAACAGGAACTTCACCACAACCAGGACATTCAACTTCTTTGAATTCACAGAACCACTTTTTCATACATTTAACATGACCCTGATGTCCACAGTTTAGCAAACCAATAGTAAGACCTTTAAGATTAATGTTACAATACATACATTTACCAAGACTATGATTACAATTATCACAAAACCAGAAACAATTTTTGTTTTCACCAGTGTTTTTTTGCACCGTTTCTTCATTGGTGATAAGTTTTTCACAGTGTGGACAAAACTTTTTGATATCTGTATCAACTAAACCTCTATCTTTGATTTCTTCGATTGGACAATATTTAATAATAAGTGCTGCAATGACTGTTAGATCTTTAGCAAAAAGTTCGTCTAAAAACATATGAAGCCATGTTTTTGCTTGGAACCTAGTAATTATATAGTTACTGAAATTATATCCTTGACTTTGATTAATTCTCAGATTTCGTCTCTCGTTACTATTAGATCTTGCCACTTTTTTATCGAAATAATCAAAAAATAACAGAGTTAACATCGCCAACATTAAGATATCACCTTGATTACGTGACGATTCCACAGCATTATGAATTAAAAGTTCCAATTTCCACGGTTTCTCTACCCTTTCTGCAAAATCATTCATCATACTATTATGATCTAAAATCTCTTGATTTTCCTCTTTAACTTGATTTTGTGGAAAAATATTTTTGGAGTCATCTTCTGGTGTCAGTATTAGTTGCAGGAGCTGATCTTGTTGTATTTTTTTATCAGCTGCACCAAAGCTATTACTATGAATTTGTAGGCTTAATGCACTTTTATTTTGACTGTAGTTATTATTACTAACTAAATACCCCAATCCAGTAGTTGTAGCATTAACAGAATTAAGATTATCACTGTTTCTTCTAACTATAAGCCTAGTATTACCTAAGAACTTAGGTTCACTGAATGAATAAACGCCTTCACCTTTATTGGAAGGCATATTATCATTCTCTGAAAACGGACTGGATTCAACAGAAATAAGAGATTGCGTATCATCTAAATCTTTACTTGTTGCTGTGTTCCCAATTTTTGTATTTTCTGTTGTAGATACCACTGATACCCCTCTTGCTAACGTAATTGGTGGCCCCGTGGTATTGTGAATATCGTCACTTTCATAATCATAAGATTCTTCTTCTTCTTCATAACTAATCTCATCTTCTTCAGTATCCGCAGCATCAGAATAAACTTGGTTTTTATTGATGTCATCACTGCTGCTGTCATCGCTACTGCTATCACTGCTGTTGTCATCATCGTTGTTATTAACACTAGTACCACTATTATCCGTATCTTCATTACTATTTTCATTCAAATGCTCATCACGTACATTATTGTCCGTCATATTATCAGCAGGAAGAACACTTTTTAATTCATCGTTATCTGTAGGTTCGGGTCCTGGATTTAAAATAGGGTCAGATAATTGGTTATTATCAATAACTATTTGATCTCTACCACCATCAACAACATGAACTTCATTATGATCATGGAATTCTATATCACTGTCACTTTGATCGTCATCTTCTGTAACTGAACTACTATGATAATCAAGGCTCACTGTACTATTCGTTGGACTTGTTTTCTTGAATGTTCTTTCTCCAAACGATGAGCTACTGTTATTGCTGAATTTTCTGTTATCTTCTTTTGAGTAATTAGAATCATCATTATATTGAAATAACAAAAAGTTATTAATCTCGTCATTGCTTGAAAATAATTTATTATCTTTTTCGAATGCGTCATCTTCAGAGGTGGCAATATTTGGTAGAGAAAAACTGTATCCACTCATAGACACTTGCGGAGCATTTTTGTTTTTCTTAGTCTTAATGTAACTTTTATGATCAATAGATACCAAAAAATTTTCTAAATCAATGATCAAACTGTTTAACAAAATCTTGAAAATTTTATAGTATCTAAAATATTTATAAGTTGCTGACAAAGTCACAGCCTTTTTCAATAAAAGTAATAAATTGATAATTTCAAAACCCATATTTTTAAAATTGAACATATAAGCAATAATTCTTAATAAACTTGTAAGATTGCCCAGTTTAAAACAGTCTCTTACAGATTCATTGATAAATTGCAAAAATTCATCATTCTTGATCATTAAAAAGTATTCTTCAGCCAAACTTAGACAATTTTTCAAGAATGGGGTCCTATTATCCAAATTTTGTTTTGCCTTTCCTTTCTTCAAACTAGATGTGTAGTCTGAAAATAAAATTTCATTGTGATCAATTGTACCATTTGCAAAGTAACTCAAATATTCATAAAAGCTTTTTACAAACATTTTGAAAAGGTCACCATTAAATCTATGATCTTCAATATGATACAGCTTATCAAAAGCAGTATTCAAATTACTCATGTATAATAATGGTACTGGGGATTCATCATAGTCTATCACATTCGTAGTTTCAATATCAAAAAAACCTCTTGGAATCGAGACAGATATACTATTTCTTTCAGTACCTTGGTCATCAATAGTATAAGTATCACCAAAACTATTTAATTTTCTGGCTGTGAATATTTCATCATCATCAGGTTTTTCAACTATTGACCTTTTGCTATTGATCTTATCCATAACATTAAGAGAACTAGTAGACAATTTTTTAGCATGATTCTTTTTTTGATCATTTCCTTCATAATTAGATTGTTTGCTTGGCGGGTTTAACTGATTTGTAGCATTAAAAATATCTTTGTCAACAAATAATGTGTTACTGTTAAAATAGTTCTTACTTGAAAATGAACCTAAAGGATCGAAAAAATCGTCCATAGGTTTCGAATTAATATTTTGCTCAGTTTCTTCCTGATCTAGTTCGTCTTCGTCACCTTCACTTTCATCGGATGACTTTTGATTACCAGTATTATCTGAAATTTCAGAATCTGATTCATTGCCACTCTTTTCTTCTAACTTTAATTTACTTATCGATGATTTTCCTGGTGAGGTTCCTATATTGTTGAGAACGCTTGAAGGAGATGATCTTTCGAATGGTGAATTGAATATTTTTTGCTTCTCACTTTTCGAACTCAGAACGAGTTCGGATGGTGAAAGAGGTGTGCTCATTGTACCCGATTTATTAAATTTGGTTTTTGATAAGTTGAAAAGATCGGATGGGGAGCTTCTATTATTATCGAATAAGGAAATCTCTGAATTTCGATATGATAAGGGCGGCATATGTGTTGATATTTCTTTATTACTGCTACCATTATTGTTCTCTGATGTCTTCTCTGAATCATAAAATGATAATGAGCTTTTAGATTTAATGAATGAATCTTCTTCTTGATAAACCGTTAGAAACTCTGAATATTCGATAGGACTGAATCTTGTAACATTTTTTCGCAAAGAACTAGTATACAATATTTCTTCTAATAAGTTATGCTCTATAAAAGATCTATCTTTGGAAACGGTCCATAAAGTATTTTCTGTATGCCAATGTAATCCGGTAACGGGTTGTGTGTGATTCTGCAATGAATATGATTGCAAAAACTTTCTTTTCAAATCCCAAATATCAACAGCACAATTATAGGTTAAATATGAACACGCCACATTGCAATCTTCGATTCTACTATACAGGTCTGAAGGACACCATGAAACTTTTGAAACATTATCATTGACAGAAATTTGATACTCGGGATCCTTAACCCAGTCTTTCGTCATATTCCACACTTTTACTTTACAATCATTACCACCAGTGACAATATATGGATACAATGGATTCCACTCTAGAGTTAGCGCGCCGTTTGTATGCGCTGATCTTATATTGCTAACAAATCTATTAGGAGCTCTCAAATCCCATTTTGTTAAATGACCACTGGTTGAAACAGAACAAAAAATATTTGAGTCATGAGGGGAGAACTCGTTACATCTAATTTCATCATTTTGCTTAAGAAATTTATAAGATGGCCTAACCTGATATTTTTTCAGTGAAAGAGAAGAATTTGAATATGATGCAGCATCTGGCACTCTCAAATCCCATAAACGTATGGAACCGTCCTGCGACCCTGATAATATTAAGTTTCCTTGGTCATGTGGAGAAAATGCTATGGTATTAATGGCTCTTCTATGTGCCTTAATTTCTTGAATATCCAGCCTTTTCTTTAAATCAAATATAAAAATCGATCCGGAAGTCGATGCTGCTGCTAGTTTATCTTGAAATGCCTTGAAACCGAATCTTATATCATTCATAACACCTAACTTCTTGGAGTCATTGCTTAATTTAGACAATTCTAGGAGATCCTCCGATAATTCTACTTCTCTACTATATTCATTTATTTTTAATACCCTAATAAGACTTTTGCCGCCAATTGCCAATGTATTTGTCGTGTAATCATTATATGCTGTGATCGACAGTAATTCTGAATTGCATGTATACTTGGAGAATCGATTACTGTCAAAGTTAGAGCTGCCACCATGAAATTGCTCATAATAGTCATTCGACAAGTAAGAATGCATTATCATCTAAGATCACAGACTAAGCTTAGGGAACGTATTCTAAACTTATATGACTAGTCAAATGACACTAAACTTGTATAAATCTGATCAAGTGTGTAAATACATTAATTAACACATTAAAAGCAACGGATACATACATACATCCACGCACGCAAACCTATAAGAAAAATGAAATCCGAAAGGCATACCAAACAAAATTCAAGGTCGCCACTGAAATGGTAAACTCCAAGTACTTATAGTGAATATTTCTTAATAGTCGATTCAATTAAAATATATTGAACATCAATAATTATTAACTTCATATCTGCAAATGCTGAATTATGAAAACCAAATGGACGCTGAATTAAGTGTAATTGAGATCGTAGAGCTCAGAGTTGCAGTCTCCCTCGACGACAAGAAATTTCAACACAATGTTAACGTCTTTTTGGCACCAGTTATATTGAAACTTGCATCCAAGTATCTGCAAGTAAGGGGTAAAGCGTTGAATTTTCTAAGCCATTTGCTACTAAGGTTTAATAGCTCTAAGGATACTAAGTTACCCATTGATAAATTACTAAAACAGGCAAGTCACCCAGTTGGTTTCCCAGATATCAATAATCTTGATCCTTCCTTAGAATCTCGGATTAACGAATTTACTCAGGTTAAATTGTATACTTATGTGTTCATTTCAAAAGGTTTAGAGAGAATTTATTCGGATGATGAACTCCTTTTGTTTGTAATTGGTATAATTGGTTGTATTGAAAGTGAATTACGTATTATTAAGGTAACCAATTCTAAGAATGACCAATTCTTGTCCAGAGCTTTCAATATATTTCTCAAATTATTAGAAAAATTAAATTTAGACTACTATCGGTCTCTTGGATTATATCCATTCAAAAGTGATACATTCATTTTCAATAATTTACAAGATTTTACTGAAAATATCTTACATTTGAATGAAAATCAGGACGCCTTGAACTTCATTTTAACATATCTTGTGAAAGTTGATTTGCTTTTGCCAAAGCCTCAATCACAGAATAGTGAAAATAGACAGTTTTATTTTTGTCCTGGGTTAACGAATGAAGAAGTGAAATTTCTCACTTATACAGCAGGCACATCATTTACTTACAAATTCCTAAATAGTTTGAAACGCAAAATGTTATTGTTTTTATCTCTAATTGATTTTGACAGTATCTCCCAAAAAGCTGTCGTTTACCCAAAATATTTCTTACTATTGCTTTTCACTAAAGTCGATGCTGATTCCAATATTAATAGTATTGCTGAAAACTTATTGAAAAAAATCTCCTTATATGATGGTATGGATGCCGATAAAGACTTGGTAAACGATATACAATTTTTGAAAAAAGCACTTGATTATTTTTTGGGTAGCACTATGAAAAAGCCTGTTCCTATTATTATTCAAGAAATTTTGTTGAAATCAGTATTCTCAAAAAGTTTGAAATTAGTTGATAGTCTTGAAGAATTTAGTGATTATACTTTAGTTGATGTCGCAAAAGCAGGTTTCCAACCTTCTTTATCACCTGAAATAGGTAGTACTAACTTGAAACTCAAATCAATAACATTATTGTTCGTTAAGTACATTGCGAATCATAAAAATAGTGGATCTACTAATCAAAGAGATCATTTTAATGATCAATTAGCGCAACTTATTTTCGAAGAAATTCATAATGATGGATGGCCTAAATTACCATTGGCCACGGGTAATGGATCCAATATGCAAAATTCAATTTTGCAAAATATTAGGCGCCTTGAATACGAAACTTTGTCAGATTTAATTGCAAATAAACCAGGGTTATTATCGTATTATCGTAGTTCCCAATATCTAAAGTTTTTCTTTAATTCTATAGTAGGTGAAGACAACGATAATGTTTCAGTCATCAAAGACTCGTTGAGCAAATTGATTAACTCCTTCGCAAGATATTATGCTCATTTGAGGCCTATAGATTTGAAGACTGCTGGGCGTGAATTGAAAGATTTTTTCAGAGAATTTTTAGCTAGAGATAACGAGCTATTAGGCGCTGATGGTGATATTATCATATCGGGTGGTGTATCCAATTCTATATCTTCATGTCGTTACTTATCATTGAAGTTCGTCAATTCTTTGTTTCCGTATAATGATCCTGAAGCTAGATTTTTGAATATATACGGGTCATTTAAAGGAAACAGATATGATGTTTTGGAAGCAAGTGAAAAAGGTTTGAATCCATATTGGTTCAATATCAACAAATCATCTATCGAGGTATTCTCACAAGGTGATCAAATTGTAAATAAAACAACCAAGGAACTAATGGGTTTGGAGACCAAAAATAAGATAGTATTCCCAAAGTTTAATGATTTAATCAGTCAACTAAAAGTAGAATTTGAGTATCTATCGAAATACCAAAATACCTGTTTACTAATTGAAAATCTAAAAACAGTTTTTGAATATATATTCAAAGTGTTGGTTATGGAGTGTCTTGAAGATAGCGAATATTGTGTGATTCCGATTGATTCGGACTGGGATTTCAGAGTCTTGAACTCTCTTGATTTGAATGCAAAAATTAGGAAATCGGTTTCTGAGTATCTTCTGAAAATCCAAAATGATTCTGCGTTCAATTTTTATCTAAATAAATTATCAGACTGCTACTTATCTTTAAACAACTTGATTTCTAACGATTCATATGCCACAGTAGGAGCCGATTCTGTCATGTTATCTGAAACTGAATCACAAAAATTTAATAAGTACTACTCAAATATTGAGCGTTATGGCTCAATTTTTATCAGCATTATTCCTTTGTTGTCTCCCCAAATTTTGAAAAGTACGTTCACAGATGAAAAATTAGCCGCACTAAAGATATTGATTAACTATGGTATCAATGAAGTGAACTCCAAATCGTATAACAAGTCTTATTATAATAGATTGATACATGAAGAGACTATCTACATTGTTTCAAGAAGTAGCGGTATAATTTTCTCTACACATGGTGGCAAGAATATTTCAGAAAACTTGTGCAAGGTAATCACTAATGAACTAGTTGAATCGATAGTCACTAAAAACATCAGCTTTAATCACTTAGATTTCGTAACTGCAAGATTGAATATCATTGCAAATATAATTGGAAGAATGGCACTATTTGATGACTTTGTTGACTTGGCGGCTTTAATTGCAAATTTCTATAAATTATTAAAATTCTGCTATGATTCTAAGAATTGGAAACATTTTAATATATTATTGAGTGGAATCAATGAATTATGCAAATATGGATCTTTGAAAGAACAGGTTTCTAGTGCATCATTGACCAGCATAAGAGATCTAGTAATCACAAAGTTGAAAAAGTTTGATGAAAGATCTGTTTTATCATTTGCATACTTATCTTTGGTTTGTGAGCATGATAATTGCATTGATATAGTGTATAATACACACACCAGTAAACAAATAGAATACTTATTTGCCAGCGGTGAAGCTTTGTGTATTATTGCATGCGGATGGGAAGCATCTAATTTGTATAATCATGTTGATGTACAAAATACATCACTTGAAAAATTACGTGGTCTTTTCAAAAAGAAAAAAATAGAACCTTTGTTGGCGTTAGTCCTTAAAGGTTCTGCTAATACGAAACCAAGTTTACGAAAAGCATGTTGTATTTGGTTATTGTCTATAATTCAATATTGTGGTCATTTGAACGAGGTTCTTTCTAAATCAAGAGAAATTCAGGTCTCATTTATGAGATTCTTGTCTGATTCTGACGATGTCATCCAGGAAACAGCATCAACTGGTTTGAGTTTGATTTATGAAAGTAGTAATAATGACTTAAAGGAGGATCTTGTCAAAGGTCTCATGAAGTCATTTACAAACTCTGCCAATGCAATCAAACTTTCTTCTGGTAGCATTCAAGAAGATACAGAGTTGTTTGAGCCTGGTGTTTTAAACACTAAGGATGGATCAATATCAACATATAAGGATATTTTAAATCTTGCAACTGATGTTGGTGATCCAAGTTTAGTTTATAAATTTATGTCATTATCTAAGAACTCCTCTCTATGGAGTTCTAGGAGAGGAATTGCGTTTGGCTTGAGTAACATTATGTCCAAATCCATTTTAGAGCAGCGTTTGCTGAGTAATGATGAATTAACAAAGAAATTGATTGTCAAATTATATAGATATAAATTTGATCCTAATGAAAACGTTTCCAGATCTATGAATGACATCTGGAATATATTGGTACCTAATGGCTCCAAAGTTGTTGAATTGAACTCTGATTTAATATTGAAAGAATTGTTAACATCTATTGGTAATAGAGAATGGAGAACCAGACAGGCAACCACTATGGCTATGATTGATTTACTACAAATCATGCCTATGGAAAAATATGAAGACAGTTTGGAGCAAATTTGGAGTTTAAGTTTTAGAGCGCTTGATGATATTAAGGAAAGTGTTAGAGAATCCGCTAGCCATTTGACAAAATTCTTAGCTAATAATTTGTTGAGATCAATTGAGTCTAATAAAGATGGTAACAAATTTTCCGTATTACTTGATAAACTAATCCCATTCTTGGTTAGCGATAAGGGCATACTTAGTTCTGTTGATGAGGTTCGAAGCTTTTCTTTAAATATTATTTTAAAGTTAAGTGACAAAGCAGGAGGTGCTTTGAAACCTTACATTCCGGGTCTAATAGAAGAATTACTAGTTTTAATGTCGACTTTAGAACCTCAAATTGTCAACTATATTGCGTTGAATGCTGATAAATACAATCTCAAATTATCTGATATTGATGCTCAAAGATTATCTAGTGTGGGTCAGTCACCTTTAATGGAAGCTATTGAAAAAATGATAGATTTGGTTACAGAGGAGGAATTAGTTGCTCTATTGGTTTCTAAAATAAACAGTGCAATAAAGAGATCTGTGGGATTACCATCTAAGGTAATGACTAGTAGGGTTATTATGACTCTTGTTCTTAGAAACATGCATATTTTAAATCAAGCGCTTTCCGGATCGTTATTGAAAAGTTGTATTAATCAATTGAATGATAGAAATGAAACAGTTTGTATGGCATTTGCTAACTCTGCAGGCTATCTTTGTCGTATTGCTTCGTCGGATGCTGTTTTGAAATATGGTGAGCTGTTGAAGAGACGTTATTTTCAATTCAAAATCGAAGAGGATAGAAAGATTGTTGCCGTGGCATTAGAATCTATTTCCAAGCATGCATCAGACACATTTATGAGATTACATAGCTTCTTTTTACCGTTCGCTTTTGTGTGCTCTAATGATTTGGACAAGGATATTGGTGGTATATTCACTGAAGTTTGGACTGAGCATACTGGTAGTCAATCTAGCGTTAAGATGTACATTGATGAGATCTGTCAGATAGTTTCTGAGAACTTGAAGTCACAACATTACTTTATAAGACAAGTCTCTGCCAAGGCAATTGCAAAGGCGTGTGATATGATGAGTAATTCTAAACTTTCTAGTGAAAAGTCAATCAATGGTTTAGGCGAATTAACAGTTGCAAATATTTTTAATGTTTTGATTGATTCATCAAAAGGAAGATTGTGGGAAGGAAAAGAATCTATTATTGCAGCTCTTGTAACTTTCTCGGGAAACTTTGTTGAGCAAATTAAATGTAATGATGAGTTATATAAACTGGTTGAGAAAGTTATATTGACAGAAGTTAAGAAACGTAATAAAAAATATCAAAAGGATGTCTTTTGTTCGTTTGGTGATTTTGTTCATAGCTTTCCAAGTGAACAATTAATTAATGAAGAAATGGCTGTCGTTAGACATTTTTTCAATGACTCTTACTTCACGGAGGATGATGATGATTCTGACAATGAAAGTGATAGTGAATCCGATAGTTCAAATAAGAAGATAAAATCAGATAAACAATATTCTCAATCTTCCCAGGTGAATATTGATCGTGAACATACTAATATATTGGTTATTAAAACGTTGACTAAGAGCATTAACGTTGAAAATAGTAATGGTTTTTCCTTAAAGTTAACGGATTTTTTTTTCAATGAAGTGATTCCGAAATTATTTTTACTGCAGCATTTTACATCTACCTGGAGAACAAAATCTGCTATTTGTGATAATTGCAATACTATATTTCAATCTATACAGAAGTTTAACGAAACACATACAAACAAAATAATTTTTCAATCAGCATCTATTGACAAATTATTTGAACTTATCAAAACAAAGTGTTTGAATGATATAGAAATCGAGAACATTAGATTACAAGGTGCTCGGGCGATTGGTAATATGTCGAAAGTGGTATCTGACGACGTCAATCAACATATTAAAATTGAGTTACTGAATGCCTCAAAGAATGAGTCTTCTAATGTTGTGAAAGTTGAAATTGAAAAGTATTTATAATTTTTTTAGCATAAATCAATAAAGAAAGATGCAATATCTAATCAAGTAATCAGTAAGAATTGCAATACTTAATTTTTTTAATATTTCCACCATAATAGATTTTATTTGGTGGTTTTGGAACTTCACCAGTTAAAAAATCTGATACAAAAAAATTCGTAATGCGTGTAGGCAACTATAGAAAAAAAAAATATTATTCTGAAAATAAAAAATAGTACGTGAAATATTCAAATGGCCATAAAGGCTTAATGAACATGTAGTAATATTTTAGGCCTTATTGAAGGAGTCTATTGATAACAAGAAATCACATATCACAGAATTCCCTAGCTGGCATAAAATGAGAATATTTTCAATAACAATTTATCAGATATTTTCTCTACTCTTTGCTGCTGTTTATGGATCCATTGGCGACCAATTAGATGAATTTCAAAGATGTGTTAATGCTTGTGTGCAGACTACCTGTGGGCAAGAATTATATCAAAATAAAGATAATAATGAATTCTTGGTGCTTGAATTTACTTCAATGCCCTTAAATGTTGGTTTAAAATGTTTACTCTGGAATTGTGAACTGAATTGTGATTATCAATGCCAAGATGTTATCAATTTTCTCCGCAAAAGAAGCGATGAAGAGTTGTATCAATTTCATGGTAAATGGTTTTTCATTAGATACTTGAATATCCAAGAACCGGCTTCATGTATATTCTCTATTTTCAATTTTGTTTCCCATTATCTTGGTTACAAAATCCTTAAGAATCAAATCATGAGATTGAAAAAGTTGAATCTTGTTAATAATTTACCACATGTGAACAACGTCATTAACCTATTGGAAAACTATCAAATCATGTCCATCATCACCATGTGTGCTTGGACATTCTCGACTATTTTCCATTTAAGAGATCTTGATCTCACTGAAAAACTTGATTATTTCTTTGCGGGTGCCACAGTCTTGAGTGGATTATACGTTGTTGCGCTACGTCTTACTAAGATATACACATTGACCAAGAATAATATCCGAAAAATCTTTTATTTACGATTACTATTAATTTTAGTTTTTTTGGCGCATGTGATTCGTCTTTTAATAGATTGGGATTATACTTATAATATGACGGTCAACGTTGTATGGGCAATTATCCAATATGGTCTATGGTTCACCTTTTCTTTATTCACATACATAAAATATTCGAAACATTTGCTTCTAAGAGATTTTCAGAAGAAAAAAATTTTAGAACGTATCAAATTGAATCAAACGTACTCCACTATTAAAGATCAAAAATTATATAAACAATCTTGGTATTTAATCTATTTAAAATACGGACCAAATTTGGAGAATATCAAATGTTTAACACCTATTGCGTTGAGTATTTGGGTTAGTTGCGGTTTGATTTTTGAACTTTTTGATTTTCCACCTTGGGAAGATATGATTGATGCCCATTCATTATGGCATTTAACTACAGTTCTACCTGGATACTTCTGGTATTATTGGATGGTATGGGATGCTAGTAAAATTAGAGAGGAAATTTTTTAGATTTAATAGATATTTTACATGCGTTATTATTAATATATGTGTATAATTTATTCATCAGTAATATCCAATTTATTATGTCACAAAGCTAGAAACTTAGAAAACCTTACTTGCAAGAATAAAATCATATAAATGCGTTATTTATTCACTTTCTAGATTGGACATCATTGATAACAACTGCAAGTTGGTAAATGGTATTGACAGTAACTCGGCTCTATCCCCATCCAATTGTTATGGATAGTGATCGCCGTATGATCTTTGCTGTCTATGATTTGTTAATACTATTTTTCTATTTAGATTTTGGTTTATGTATTCAAGGCATTTCTAAAAACTTTAATAAATATTATACTCAATAATATTAATCTTCATTGATCAAAATATATAAATATAGCTTACTTATACTAAAAAAGTGAAAAGCAAGTTTTACTATTTTTTACCACTTTTCTTATTCTTTTTAGAAATACGGCGTAAGGCTTTCATTTCATTCTTCATAACACCATCAACCATCTTATATTTTCCTTTAACACCTTTTGGTCTACCAGCAAGACCTCTGTTACCACCTTTGGCAACAACCAATGTGACTTTAGGTTTATTACTTTTACCACTCTTAATTCTAGACATTCTAGCCATCAATTTGGAAATTTCATCAGCTTTATCCTTTTCACTTAAAGCTCCATTTCCATAGATGCTTTCGGATTTCTTCTTTAATTTGTCAATTCTTCTTAATGCCCTCATCTTCTTACGTCCTTGAGCTTCAAGAACCTTTTTGATTGGTCTAGCGTTCAACTGTTTCAATTTTTCTTGAATTGCATGCGCAGCTTCTTTAGTGATTGGTTTAGCAATCTTAGAATGCTCATTTTCATCTTCTAAAAACCATTCTGGCAATCCGTCAACTTCACGGAAAGAATATTTATTGAAACCTTCATCTGCAACATCATGTCTGGATTTGTGGCCAAGTGCTAATTGATGTGCTAACGTCATAGCTTCAACAGTGGCAATATTAATCTTAGTTTGATGGCTACCCTTAGATTTTGAACTATCATCATCGTCTGAATCATCATCTGAGTCAGAGAATTCCGATTTTCTGCCAGTGTATTCTTCTTCGCCAGCAACAAATTCAATTTTTTGATCATTCTTGTCATCTTCATCCTCGCTGGATTCACCAGCATTTATCTCCACATCTTCATCAAATGCTGATTTCTGCTTATTTTCGGTTGGTTTCTTCACAGCTAAGGCTCGCGTTTGTTGGAAAATAGGATCCTCGAATAGCAATTTAGCTCTACTGGATAATTGTTTTTTAGAAGCGTCTCTTTTTCTGATAATTTCCATAATCTGTTCATCTTCATCATTATCGGATATATCACTGTCATCAGTTTCATAATCTTTTTCATCACGATCCATTAATGATTTCACTTTTTTATCAGCTTTATCTTCAATGCCAGTCCATTCCTCGTTATCGTCACCTTCCCTATTATATTTAGCTTTAAGGTTTGCATTTCTTTCAATTTGGCGTTCTTTAAAACTTTGATGCATAGAATCTAATTGATTGTCTAACTGATCTAACTCATCTAAATCACTATCTTCATTTTCATGCTTTTCTTCATCATCACCATTATAAATTTCAGTATCTTTTACTAAATCATCTTTAGTGAAGACCATTCTTTTTTTACCTTTTCTCAAGTCATCAATCTTTCCTGACTTTTCTGCAGCTTTGAGATTGAATAAGGATTCTGAACCATTCAAACCTGCTTCAATACCCATTTCTTTATCTGTAATCATATCCATTTGCATTCTTTGAATTTCTTTTTGTTTCAACTCATTGGATCTCTTCTTTATTCTTTTCAACTTCTGCTTTTGCTTCAAAGACATTTCTTTTAATTCTTTATCTATTTTCTCTTCCTCAGTTAAAGGCTGAACATCAGTTTCATCTTCCGCTGGTTTATCAAGATCCAATAAATTTCTAGCTTTTCTTCTCCATCTCAAAATCGACTTGAATTCTTTTCTACCCAAAACTTTCAAATCTTTTATACATTCTATAAATTCTTTATCAGTTTCTTTCATCTTTTTCAAAATCTTCCATTGTTCATCATCTTTATCAAATGTAAATTGATTCATACGACCACACATATCAATAGGTTCTTCAGTTTTCACCAAATCCAAAATCGATGTTGAATGAAACAATAAATAATCTCCTTCTTCATAACCATCTCTTTTTCTAACCTTTTTATCGGGGTTAAAAACTTTAGCTTCCATATTTTCTTTATTATCAGCTAATTCTTGAAAAACTTCTTTAGCATCTAAGAATTTAGGATCTATTTTTTTAGGAGCTTTATAACCCTTACAAAACACAAAAATTTCAGCAGAGACATTTCTTGAACTTGGTGGTTTCGTAGCTTCAACTTTTTCAAATAATTGATTGAATATCCACATTAATTTATTATAATCTTTAGAACGGAAAATTTTGGTAACGAAAACACCACCCTGCGTTAAATGTTCAGTAGCTAATTTCAAAGCACTCAATGTTAATATGGACTGTTGATAAGCATCTTGATACCAATTCAAACCAACGTTTGGCGCACCATCATGTAATACTACATTAGCCTTAACAGTTTTTAAAAAACCTGCCAATTTGGATTTGCAATCTTGAGATGTGATATCAGAACGAAAAAATGTCACATTTTTCAAAGGCTTAACTTGTACGATATCAACACCCACAATTAAGGAATTAGGAGGACAAATTTCAGATGCAACTTGACACCAAGAACCTGGAGCTGCGCATAAATCAATAACAACTTTAGAATCTTTTAAAAAGTTATTATATTTGGAATTGATCTGAAGAAGTTTGAAAGCAGAACGAGCTCTATAACCTTTTTCTTTGGCAAGATAATAATATCTATCCAAACGACCTTTAGCATTTTTCTTTTGAGCTTGACCCATTTTAATGTAAAACTTGTTTGCTTAATTCTTTGTTATTACAGGTTAGAGAATAATAAAAATAATCAAGACACACATGGTATTGATATATCAAAATTTAATTTAAAAAAATTTTTTCTATTTCTTTTTTTTTTTTTTTTTTATTTTTTTTGCGATGCACTGCAGATGATGCAAGCTGAAAAAGACCAAAGTCATTACCTACAAAAGTAAAGTGAAAAAAAAATTAATTTCAACATGAGCACTACAAATAAATGAAAATGGCTTAAGTATAATCTATCTATATTTGAAACATATAATATATTTTTATCCAATATATCCTTCGTAAAAATTATTAATATATATATAATAGAGTAACAATAACATACAACTCAACTATTCTTCGAAGAATTTCTCATCACACATTTCTGAAAATCCTCTAAATTTCTCCTGCATAGATGAACTCAATGTAGAATTTACTGGTGTTAATCTTGGAGTCTCGGCAGTGAATTCATCGTCAAAATTAGATACATCATGTTCATTCTTGATTTCAGGCAAATATGGAGGTGTGACTTTCAACGCCAAAACATCTTCAAAATTAATATTTCTAAAATAAGGATGTTCCTTAATTTCTTGAGAATCACGAGGCCCACCGCCTAGTCTCAGAGATGGATCTCTTGTAAGTAACGCTTGTAGAATTTCCACAGATTCACGAGCCATTTGTATAGGATATAGCGGTTCATCAGTTAAAATAGCATTGAAAATTTCGTCTTCATCACGGCCACGGAATGGTGACTGTCCTAACAACATTTGATAAAGTAAAACACCAAATGCCCACCAATCTACAGCTTTTCCATATCTCTGTTCCTTCAAAATTTCTGGAGCCATAAATTCTGGGGTACCACAGAAAGTAGAAGTCGTGTTACCATACCACATTTCCTCTTTACAAAGACCATAATCTGCAATTTTGATATGCCCATCTATGGTTAATAAAATATTATCCAATTTCAAATCACGGTATACGACCCCACATTGATGGAAATATTCTAAACCTGAAAGAACTTCAGCGGCATAAAATTGAGCACGTCTTTGAGAGAATCTTGCCTTTTGAATGTGCCACATTAAGTCACCACCAGAAACATATTCCATAACAAAATAAATTCTGTTAGCAGTTTGGAAACAACAATGTAAATGGATCAAGAACGGATGACTCTTTTTGCTAGCGGTCAAAAGTACACTTTTCTCACTACCGAGTGATTCTACTTCATCATTTTCAATGACAAAATCTTTCTTAAGAACTTTAATAGCACAAAGTCTTTTGGTATTTCTTGATTCTGCAAGCATTACTTTACCAAAATTACCCTTACCAAGAACAGCAAGAAATTGGAAATCATTAAGACCAACTTTACGACGACGTGGCTTGTCACGCTTAGATCTAGCAGATGCTGCAGCGGAAGCCGAACCTACTGCAGAACCAGTAGAAGCAGGACTATCAGAGGCGACAACAATTCCAGTTCCATTACTACCACCATCATCATGAGCATTACTAACATCATGGCCAAAAGAAAGAGCAGCAGCAGTTTGCTGTTGTGCGTTCATTGCAGCTTGATAGTCAAATGTGCCACTACTAATCTGTGTCAATCTTTTATCAACGTTGTCCGCACTATAGTTGTTATAGTACATGTTACGGTCCTTTACTGGAGAAACATTACTGTTGTCATCATTACCGCTAACTGCGGATATGGTTGCGTCGGGGGCTGCATCTTTAGAAGATACAGAATCAGAAACCTGATGTTGCTGTTTTTCATTAGTGATAGTACCGTATACATCCTTGTTTTTGGAATCATAAATATCTTCTTGGTGCCCATGACTCGCTAAATCAGTGTTTGAATAATTTGTATCAAACGGATTTGGATGGTCTTCCAGATGTATACTGTCAGCGTAACTAGCTACATTTCCACCAGTAAGATACTGGTCACTCGAAGGAATTTGTTGTTCTGGACGAGAATATTCATGCGCTGTAAAGTCATCATTTTTATCATAGTCAGTGTTCACCACGATGTCAGGAATTGAAGGTAAGGCAGCATTATTGTAGGACGAAGGAACAGCAGCACCAGCACCATGAAGGTTAGCAACAAATGGGTCTTCTTCAGGGTATGGCACATTGACGGCCTTCTTTTCAGAAACAGGTGGAGATATATTTGGTTGTGAATAATAATCATTACTCTGCGGAGGTGGAATTCTTGTATAGTTTTTATTATTATTGATTGCAATTTGTTGATTGCTGGAAATAGCAGTATTTATAGGAGGAGAAGAAAACGGTGTGTTCATTGCACTAGAATTCTCAATTGGGGACATTACTATCGACGACGATTTTTGATGACTATGAGTGGATGTATTCAAACCTAATGCAGCTGTTGGGCGTTTCTTAACGTTTTTGGAAGTTCCGATATTTTTCTTTGATTCCATAATTGTGGTCAAAATCTTATTGGCCATAATCATAGACATCCCACAGAAGTCAGGTACCAAATGAGCACAACCTGAATGGCACATGATTCCACATTCTGAGCATTTCCTTATATTTTTCTTACCCCAAGGAAGAATGAAACCACAATGGCAACACCATTTAGTTCCTCTGTTTGACACAGGCTCGAATCTATGAGGAATCTTGTATTTCAAAGAGGAAGTTTCATCTTCAATTGAAGTTCCATTGTTGGTGGATGAAGAAATACATTTGGTTACGACTTTAGAGTAACATTTCTTATGGCAAAGATATTTACATTCTTGACATTGGTAACAGGAATATCTTGCAAATTCTCCGCAATACGCACACATCATGACATTGTAAAAGTTTCTTTGAACAAAATGATGGCCATGTTGTTCATGAACGTCTTCTTTTCTTTCACGAATAGCACCATGACGTCCTAATCCGTCATTAAATCTGGATGTTGGCGACGAAGCACGATCGGTCTTGGTGAAACCGAATGACAAGAGGATTTGACCGTTTGGTTCAAGAATGTACCAGTTTGTACTGGTTACATTATCGTTAGAAGCAGTCGAAGTTGCAGAAGGCGGAGCATTGAAAGAAGTTCCGTAAATTGGTTTGCTACTGTCAATAACAGGAGAACCAACAATTAGTGCTGCAGATCCCGGAGCACCACTGGAAGATGCGGCTCTCGTACTTGACAAGTTGGAAGCTGAAACCCATCCATTGGAATAATTCTCTTGGTACTGTCTCTTTCTTCTCAATTCTTCAATTATATCGGTGATGATAAACCATATGACTGCGACAGGCACCCATTCACTGCCTACTTTGTCACAGACCGTGATTTCGATTTCATTGTTTTTATCAATATTGATCATCCACTGCAATGCTTCCGGTAATTTGCCGTTGCGGAACGGTTTTGATTTCACTTTCAATTCGTCATCCACCTTGATGTTTATGATGGATTCAGTCTTTCTTTTGGATAAGAGGCCATTGTTAGAAATTATGTGGTCAATGTCTTTCAAGTTTGATATGCCTATGGTGATTATGCCCACAGTGTCCTTCTGGGCACGCAAGACCCTGTTGTTGATCTCATCAGTGTCCTGTTTCAAGTCATCAATGTCCAAGTACATGTCCTTATATCTTTTCAACGCTCTTGTTAACAACGGAATTTTTCTGTTGATCTCGATTTTGCCACCGAGGGCGGCGTTGCTGCTCAACCTGTGGCTGTCAGACTTGTACAACTGGATCATTTTCTCGGTAGCGGCCTTGTACTGGTTCTCGATCTGGAGCTTGAACTCCAACAACTGGAGCATGTACTGGATACGGTGGCCCAAGGACGGGCAGTCGTACTTGATCAAGTCCAATCTTGTGAAGTTGGGCGGGTTGTGGGGGATCGGAGCGGCACCGGCGTTGCTGTTGCTGGCGGTGCTGCTGTCCTGGTTGAGCTGGAGGTCCAGCAACGTTTTGTTCAAGTACTCCAAGTTCTGCTTGGCCTCCCTGATGTTGGAGTTGCACTTCTGCTTCAACGAAATGTTGCTGGACGACTCGCGGATCTTCGTGGACGAGTCGATGATGTTCTTCTCCCTTTGGATCTTCTGCTTCACATTGCTGATGAGCTTCAGCTGGTTGTCGCTCATGCTGGGCGTTGGCTGGGTGGCTGGTGTGTGCGGCGAATCGGGGTTGGCAAATCGTAGACGTTGCCTGTTTTAAGCCGGTGTGTGTGTGTGTGTGTGTGCTTTTGTCAGTATCGGATAGCAAGTGTTTCTTTCCCAAATAGGCCTGTAGATGAGAAGCAAATACAAGGCATCAATATGTAGAAAATACACAGTATATATAGTCCAAAATCCAGAACACTAGTACAAGTATAATGATACAGAATACTCAAATTACAGAGTACGTAAAATACTGATACAGAATACTCAAAATATACGGGGGGATTTCTGCCAAATCTCAGAGCCACAGCCGGGCAGGAAATGCGAAAGCGAAAGCGAAAACAAAAATGAATACGAAAACAAAAACAGAGTGAAGGTAGAGAAAAAGAAAATAAGAAAATTTTTGTGCCGCCCATTCGTTAACGCTGTGAGATTCCAGATCAAAGTTCTATTAGGAGTTCCATTAGGAGTTTTATCCGGATTCTGTTCGTTTTTGTTCCTTTTTTTTTTTTGTTGTTGTTTTTTTTTTCTTTTCTTTTTTTTTCAACAATAACAATCATAATAGGAGTGCAATTAGACCCGTTCTCTTGCCGTGCTGGAAAAAAAACAAAAAATTGCTGGTTGTGAGCCCTTGAGAACAAGAAGATTCATATTTTTATATTTCATTTTTTTTTCTTTTTTATAATATTTTTTTCTGATTATGAGCACCTTCAATTTATTGTGTTATGAGCATTTGTATATGTATGTTATGAGCACTTTTGATAAATTGTTATGAGCACTTGTAGAGTATCTCTGTTATGAGCTCACGCAAAGTAACCTGCTGCCACGTGGCAGATTTGCTGCCCCCACATACGGCAGACGACGACCCACAGACAGCAGACGACGACATACAGACGACCGCCAAGGCCGCACTGTTTTTGCTTCTTCTCTCGATTCTCAGGTTTACAGAGGCTTACAAGGGAGTTCGCGACTGTAAGGCCAAACCCATCTCCGATAATGTATGCTATTGATGCTATTTGTTGAAATCGTTCCATAAACATATATGTACATATATATATATATAAACAGAAATAAAACTACCGTCTATCTTTTCAAGGAAGATAGAGATGCCACAGAATTGCTGCCGTTATTCGCCGCCAAACTGCCAATATCAACACTTGCAACTCTCCGGCCAATATCAACTATTGGCACTCTCGGGACTGCCGTTGGGTAACTGTTTTCGTTGCTGCCGCTATGGTGGTTTGACAACGTCAATCTCCGCATCATGTTTCCCATTCTTTGGTGAAGGCTTCCGCTTCTTTGCATCCCCTCATCCAGCCTCCCATCTGCGTCGTGGGGGACTGCCAACAAGGAGGTTGCGCTGTTGCTCGAGATCTTCTTTCTCAAAGATATCGGAATCGCAGAAGTGGCGACGTTTCTGCAAAGCGCTGAAGGACATCCGTTATGGTCGGAATGGGTGCCAGCAGTGCTATTGTTTTCCATTTCGTACGACATATTTTCCTGGATCACTTTTCTGATCTCACTTCCGGAATCAAACCTGAACACCCTGATGTATCCCCTGGCGTCGCAAGACACAATGATTTCAAAGTTCAAAGGATTCAATAACGTGAGAATTGTTTCTTTTGTCTTAATATCGCTTTTCTTTTGGTTGTTCTCCAAAAATTCTGCCATTAAAACTTCATCTTTACGAAGTAAAGTTATTCCACACTGAAACAACTCCAGCGGAGTCAACTTGTTGATCGTCTCGACATTGTCATTAGTGAACTTCGTCACCAAGCGACGCATTGTATCGTTGACCTCATTGATGATTTTGATCGCAGAGGGCGAATAATTATTATTTAAATTCGATGCACTCACTTGTGCGGCAGCCATAGAATGAGCATCATTCAAATCATTTAGCTGATTCTCCCGGCTGGTCACTGTTTTTACCATATCCAAAAAGACCTTGTTCAAATCATAAATTGGATCGTTCGATAAATACAACAAATTCTTACTTCTCCAAGGCATAAATACTGCTCCCGTTAATGGAGCATTATGTGCATGGATATATGAACAATTATTATTTTTGAGTCCCTCGGGCGATTCTATTGCAAGATTTGAATTTAATATCAATGGTTTTTTGAAAACAGGCGCATCCTTGCTAGCGATCGTTGACGTTGCTGCAGGAACAACTGCTAATTTCTCTTCATTAAGCTGATCAGCGCCTAGTTCAGTCGCTACAATTTTAGAAGCATCTTCTTGATTTGATGGTGATAAATTATCTTCAGCATTCTTCAGCTTGTGGAAAATTTGATTAAAAATTCCAAGTTTCTTACCAGCATGTTTTGTATTATGGTCGCTCTTACTATCGTGTCCTTTGCTACTAGATGGAATATCAGACAAAGCAGTTGGGCTATTTTGACTAGCATTCGTAACACTGTTGGCAGAATTGCCATTACTTGAGTGATGTGCGTGCAATGCTGAAGCAGTTCTTTTCAAATTTTTCTGCAAAACTTCTGGATCATTAACATTCCAGATATACAAATAATCATCTTCTGAAGCCAGCAAAACAAAAGCATGATTGTTCACTGTACTACCGATTCCATCATTTGCTAAACTATTATTCATGTTTGTCACATTTATGGAATTTCCAGAAAATCCTGGATTTGAAACTGCTTGAAGTTGTGATGAATTATTTTGATGGCCCTTAAACTTCATCAACATTTTCTTCTTAGAACAACTGTATAATCGAATACTTGAATCATTACTACTTATCAAGACCCGGGTATCGATACTATCGTCTAAGTCGTTGTCATCATCTTCACTACTAGCTGTAGATAAATCTGATTTTTCTATTGGAGAATCTTGAATCACATCGAAACATTCCAATCCTGAAATTTTAAAACTAGTTTTTTTGTCTATACTATTTTCATCGGTAGAAGTTGACGATGTAGAAGCAGACATATCGGATCCGCTAGAATTATCATGTTTAAACAATTTTCTTTTCAACAATGAATTCAAGCTGTCATAATTTCCATCATTACTACTATTTCCATTTGCAAGATCAGAAGGCAATGCAATATTAAAGGTGTCAATTTTTTTGAAAGTTTTTGTTTCAAAAATTGCTATAGTTCCATTTACTGTTCCAACCACGATTCTTTCACCACGAGGATAGAAAACTACAGAAGAAATCATTTCATCAGCATGAAGCTTCATTTTTTTATGCTTTCTCTTATTTTCTGAATTATTATTAATGTTATTTGTGTTGTTCAATGAAACCATTCTAACCACCTTATTCTCAAGTACCGAGAACAACCGAAGTTTTGTATCCAAGCACCCAGTGACAAAAAATCTGTCGTCTGTAGTATGCCAAGCCACAGAGCTGACAATATGTGGATGAACATAAGTTTGTAACGGTGCGAATTTTTCCAAATGCCAAATCTTTACTGTCTTATCGTTAGAACTTGTGAGAAGAAAATTATTCTTGGACCAATCCATGCTAAGAATATCTGAGTTGTGAGCTTTGAATTGTCGGTATGGAGTGTCATGGAAAACTGGCGCATATAATTTTTTTCTGTGATGATTGTTGACTGGAAATGACTCGGAAGATGGTGAGAAATGATAGTGATGATGATGATGATGACTTTTGTGGAGTGGAAAATGGCTTTTCATTGGCGACAAGTTCTTGAAATAGTTTCTAGAAACAGTGTTCTCGTTGTTTGAGGAATCCACGGATCGGACAGATGCTGACTCTGCTGATGATAGCGAAGTAGCAGAGGAATTCGCAGACAATAAACCGCCGCTAGAAGGCACTTGTGAATGGTATCTTTTAGCAGTTGTAGGAAAATTGATGTACTCATGATCGCTGTTGACCGTGCTGTTTCCTGACCGCACCGAATTTTGCTGTGTCATCATTTGCGAATCTTGCTGATGTTCGTAGTCAAGTCTGTCCAAAGGGGAAGAGATTAACTTGTAAATTGTGATGTATCCATCTTTGCCGCCGGCAGCAAGGAATCTTCCATCGTGCGAAAACTTAAAGCACCAGAGGGGACTGGTGGAGTTGTTGCCTGTGGCTGCTGCATTGTGTATTGTGCTGTGGGGGGCCAATTGCTGTGCTAGGAAAAGCTTTTTGCAAAACGCGGTCTTGAAAGGAATTTTTCCATTGGCTTTGATGTACTTCGGCGACACAAACAATTTGTCAGCGTCTATATCCGACGAAGAGATAAACGAGCTAATGGAATGGTTGTTGTTCATCTGCTAGTTGAATAGTTGTCTTTTTTTTGGGAGGTATTATCAGTATTCTGCTGTTTTCAATAAGCAGCTGCCTGCTCTATTTTCTGTTTGGATGCTGTGATATAGAAATGAGTAGATGTTCATCGAAAGCTGCAAGAAAAAGGCACTCGGATCGAGAAATCGTCTAAAGCTGATTTTTCAGCACTGCGGAATATCCGAGACTTCTTGCTAAGGGGTCGACTCTGTGCTGGGATCGGAAAGACTACCAATGGTCTTCCTTGCGTGATGTACAAAGACCTGCTGGATATACAGGACTAATACAATTGGCTGGGTCCGCGAATGGGGGCCAGTTGATCTTCTTCTGAGATGTTTTTTTGTTTTTTGTTGCTTCAGGGCAGAGCAATAAAACGTAATTTCAAACACCAAGTATAGTCTTATAGTCTGATGTGTTGCCTGATGTATCTGGATATCTATCAATCAAGTATGGATATGCGATGCTTTATATGCCAATGTTCAGTGGCCAAAGAATGGCAACACGACAGCATTGATATTTTTTACAAATATCCGTTTCAAGCACAATAAGAAATTTCCGTTCACCCCAGCTAACTTCGGAACAAAAAATTACTGAGAACATTTTTTGTTTCTTATGTGTTGGCGGATATCTTTCGAGTAATTTCGGTCGGTCGTCCACCGGAAACAAAGGCTGTTCAAATGTTTCAGCCGTGTATGGAGATATTTCAACATGCATACAAGTAGAAGGCATGGAATCGTTTGATATTTGGAGTTAAATTATATCCGAGATCACTGTTCCTGTATTCGCATTTGTGATCAACGCACTTAATCATGGTTGTTTCTATTAAGTTACTTCCGATGGGCGCCGAACCCTGTTTTCGGCTAGTAAATCCGCTTCTCGAATTGGCAAGTCCGAAGAAATTGCTCTTGGGTGCCAACAAGGTCATCTCCTTTTTCTTTTAGAAGCTGGTGAATATATATTCTTAGATCTGGTGTATAATATAGTTGAAAAACGGGGAGAAAAATAATATCAGAGGAAGGAATAACAAATAAGTAAAAATATAGTTGTAAATCAGCGTGCAATCACCGGTGTACCGACAGCGATAAAACAAAAAGAACTATAAAGCAAACAAACAAAACAAAACTCAACAATTCCCTTTAGGTAGATAAATAAGATAGAAAAATAAAAAAAAAAAAGATAATAATAACAAGAATAACCCTATTTCCTCAGGAAAATATTAATAAAAAAAAAAAATAAAAAAAAAAAAGCATACATATTTGTATATATATAATACACGGCACAATCAAAACCATAGTTTTAACTACCAGCCATCGTCGTCGTCGTCGTCGTCCGTGAGGGTCTCCTCGAACGGATTCTTAATCTTGACCGCCTCGTCTTCTTCCTCGTAATCGTCGTCATTTTCCACATATCCGAAATTGTTTTCGCTGTTGTACCTTCTGTCGTTCTCTTCTTCGTGTTCACTAGCACCTTCCTCGCGTTGCTGTTCTTCTTCATGTGCGCGGTTGCTGTTGGCCCTGTTGTAGTACTTGAGGAGCCCCGACGAAGAATATCTTCTTCCACTGTTTTTGTTGCCGTTGGCATCAATGCTGGCAGAAGTGGTGGGACTTGCAGCTCCGCTTTTACCATTATCATTGTTCAGATGATGATTGTAGCTTTTTCCAATTGCATACAGTTTCTCGTTCTTAATTTTAGTTTTTTTGGTAGCGTTACTCTTCTTGTTCTTACTACTGCCAATATTTAACGATCCGCTGGCAGAAGAACGGCGGGAATCAGCGTCACCATTACTAGCACTGCTGGCTATGCTGGCTATGCTGCTTGCAATACTCTCTTCATACACAGTATCAATCACTCTTCGTCTTCCGCCAGCAAGGAACCCTCCACCATTGTAAATCGAACTGTTCCTATTGTTGTTGTTGCTTCTATCCCTCTTCTTCTGAACCGCATTCACGGTAGGCGAGGGACGCGTCACATCTTGTGGTCCTTGATTGCCATTTTCATCTTCATCTTCTTCCGCAATTTTGTTGTTATCATTCATCGAATATTCTCTCTTGAACAAACCCTGGCTTCGCTCAGGAGTTAAGTTGTCTTCCACACACACAATATAGGGCGACAATTCAGAAGCCTCTGCTGCTGCAGCAACTCCCCCAGAATTTTGGAGAATACTGTCTCTCATGGAAAACAATCCTCCAGATCCGGCACTATCACAACTACTATTGCTCTCACCACTTTTGCGACGCATGTTTTGTGGAAGCGATTGATGATTATGCTGTCTGTGATGTCTGTGATGGTGGTGGTGGTGGTGATGGTGATTTCCTACTGGGTTAATGGCGATTGCATTATTATTATCACCGTTTCTGTTGGTAGGCTCATGCAAATTATCGTGATTCAAGCTCGATGAGTCTGTTGAACTTGAAGAAGAAGACGAAGCAGATGATGATGTAACTACAGATGATGCACCACCGCTTCTATTACTCAATAAATCGTCATACTGCCCATAATTGTATCCATCATCAAAAATGTCAGCATTAAGTTTCACTTTGTTATCCACATTTTTTGCATTTGGCGCATTTGGCGGTGGAGAAAAATAAGTGCTACCTCTAAACAAAGATGTTATTGAAGTAAGAATCGTCGGTACGAATCCATTATGATCTGTATCTCCAACTTCGCTAGATTTTTTTTCTTTATTATTGTCAACTGTTGAAGAATCTTTCTGCATCATTTTCTTCCTGATAAAATACAACAAGAAAACTAGCAAAGATACGCCAACAACTGATCCAATGACCAGACCTGCGATTACCCCTCCTTTCTTTTTGGGGCTACTGATATCTTTTACATTAGGAAAATGCAGTTTATAATAGTCATAATCAACGGTCATGGTATGGTAATCTCCTACCGACAATCCCAGCAATTCATAACCGACAGGAACAGGCGTTGTCACAGTGGTAGGCCAGCCAAATTCAAAAGAACTCAGCTTGCCACTATTTACTATGACATCGTAAGGCTGCGTGTAAACAAATGCAACAGTAGTCATCTGTGGACCTGGTAGCGTGGAGGTTATCCTTAGAGTTGATGATCCGTGAACAAGCGTAGTAGTGATAACCACTCCTTCAGTAAACGTGCGGACATTGTGTACTGTGACTGTTTGTATCAGTGGGGAATTGAACTGTGTACCGTTGGAGAACTGTGTGTTGTTATCGTCCGAATTATTGAAGACTGGAATGGAACTGTTCGAGAAGACGACTTGCTGTGTCGCGTTGTAAAAAAGAGAGGATGAGGATCCGTCGTTGAAAGGATAGGAAAGAGTAGTGACTACAGAGACAGAATACGAGTTGTCGTCTGCCGAACTGGATATGGAGGAAGTCGCCCACGACGAATACATGTGTTCTTTGGAGACCACGGCAAACACCGAGTTGAAGTCGCTGATAGTAAACACCATGGAGTCCTGTGACGGGTCTGAAATGTAAAAAAGAGGACTGAAACTGTCAATCACATTGTTGTTCTTGTTGTCGCTTGAAAAGTCTACTAGAGACTGGATGATTGCAGAAAGCTGCAGGATGTCTGACACAGTTTGAGTGGTGGAAAGGACCTGTGATTCAGCCGTTGACGACAAGAATGACGACGACAGCTCTGGAGTTGGCAAGGCAGTAGCAGTACTTGTTGTCGTGGCTGTCTCCACGTCCAAGCCCTGCACAAATAGTAGCACGTCGCTGTTGTGCAAGCTCGCGTCTATACGGTTCGAGGCCTTGTATCGGGCGTCAGTTGATGAGGCCGTGTCGTCTGCTCGTCTCTTCAACATTTGGATGTTGTTGGGCATGGTATTCTGTTGACTGGCGCTGCTGGTTTGTAATGAATGATATGGGAAGTCAACCACGGGCTTGCAAAATGCGAGATATGTTATTCTGAGGTCGATGTAATCAGTCTACTATATTATAGTCCTATCTCAGCTGGTTTAAGAATAGCTAGTATTCAATAAAGAGAAGACAAGTGAAGAGTAAATCTGATCTGACCTTAAACTGTGTCTTTGCCAATTCAATATTTGCTCATTATTAATTTGTAGCGCATAATAAAGGGAAAAAAACAAAAATTTTCTCGTTTTCTCAACTGACTATTTTTTCTGTGTGTCTTTTACTGTGGGCAATTCTCTCAATTGTTGGTCTTCAGGTTTTTTTCGTTTTTTTTTTTCTTGCAGATCAATTGGAGTTTTATTCGTACAATTTCAACTCAACCGTTTATCGACTCAATTTTCATCATGGAAATGTTGCTATTTTATGTTTTACATTTTATTTTATGGTTTGCATTTTGCGTTTCATTAAGGAGATACAGTTATTTCTAGCAGCTTCTAGTAAGTTGATAAAGTGTGTTAACCTGTCTTAACGTAGCTAATTGCTCTAAAAAGGTTAATTGCACTGAAAATAATGGTTAATTGCTATAACATGACTAGTTGCTCCCGGGTTAAATTTGTTAGCTCGATAATTCAAACTGGACTCTGTTAACCATGCTTAGCTGATTTAAATATTTAAGCGAGCGGTGTCTAGATAGATCTGTATTTTAAATGATTGTTACATGTAGTATTTGTATCTGAACAACTACTACGAATATTTCGAAATGTTGCCTGCAAATAGCAGTGTTTTCAACATATCTAATAGAATTTTTTTCAGATGATTCCGTTATTTAGCTAATAAGAGCACGAACTTGTGAAAACTCAATGCAGTGAGGATTGTCAAAATCAAATGTATATATATACGTGTATTATTATTAGTAGTTACTACTGTCGTATAAAAGAAATGTGCATGTCGTCCACAACTAATTGGACGAGTGAATATTAAACAACATGGGCTCAGAGTGGCCAGGAGGCAAAAAAGATTCTTCGATATGACTTATTACAATTTGCTGCTAAGCTTCTTCGTGCCAAGACCCAGATTTGTAGGAAACACCATTTTCTGTAACTTCTTACCCTGGGCAATCTTTTTCTTGTTTTCTGCTTCGTTATTATTGACAAACATGAGTCCCTCCTGAATTGCAATGGCCACGCATTGGTCCCATCTATTGAAAATGCTCAATTTCACTGTGTACTGGCCATTTTCGCCCTTGAGAAGCTCGTGTATCATCATGTGCGGTTCATAAATGTTCAACGTCTTTTTCTCTGCCTCTGGTGAGGCAGTGCCCAATAGCAAATCATTAAAATACATGGCATGATCGATGCTGACGTTATAGCCGCCCTGTCTTTCTGGAATCGAGCCAACGAGGTGTTTTACGCTTGACATTATGAACAAGTCAGAGATAAACACAAGGAAGCTTCTGTAGACCATGGAGGCCGAGTAATCACCAGCACAGGACGACAAGCTGCGTAAAAGATCGGATTTGCTGTTCTCGTATGAGTGAACCACCGTGAGCAAATGTCTGTTGTTGATGTCGGAGCTGTGGACGTCGACATCGTTCACGTGGATGAGCGAGGCGTCGCCACCCTTGGGGACAAACATCGACATGGCGTCCATCTTTGAGCTTATTCTGTTGACGAAGTCACGGGTCAAGTTGAGTGAGTCGTAGAGGAACTCGGTGTCTGGATGGTGCTCCTCAAATTTGTAGAACTGTCTCAACGAGTACTCCACGATAGGCTGAAGACCCTTTTTGAATGTGATCCCCTTGGCGATTCTGGCGGATCTTTTGAAATACGCCATGACCTTGATCACGAGCTCGTCGTTCTGGTACCCGCAAACCTCGCGGTGCAGCGAGTTCTTGCCGTCTCTGAGAATGTCGACCTTGTACTCCACGACGCTGTGGCGTTTCGCGCCCTTGATGAAGTAGCAGTGCATCGTGGAGATCGAGAAGTCGGCCTGCTCCGGGTACTGGAAGCTCTGGTAAAGCGCCATGACCGCCTGGGTAGCGAGGCCGCCGCCGTAAGAGTTGCCGTTGATCAAGTTCCACTCAAAAGCGCAAAGCGTTCCCTGGGACCGGAAGCGTCTATGGGGCTCCACAGTAGCAAGCGTGATATTGTCGTCTGCGGAGCTTGGGGGCTCGGTTATTGGTGTTCCAGGCATAATGGTTATTTGTAGGTGACTATTCGGGGAATGCTAGTTCTTGTGAATGTAGAAGAAGAAAAGATGCTCACAGAGAACACCAAGAGTCATTCATAGTCCTCAAAGATTGTGACCTGGCCAATTCCAATACTTCAAGGTACGTTTTTTTTTTTTTTTTGATTTCTCTTTCTAGAAACAGAGAGAGAGAGAAAACAGAAAATATCCGTAAATCTAAGATGTGCTCGGATCGGATGCTGGCAAAATGCCTCCGAGATAAATAACTAATTAGATCTAGTTTCGGCACCGGAAAATTCCGAGGAGAAAATTCTAAAAAAAAAGATTTAAAAAAAAATGAACTTAAAAAAAAAAGAAAAAAAGGGGGTGCGATATGAAATCATTATTAGTCGCACCTCCGGTCCGGAAAGTGATGGTCAAGGGGATTTTCTCTCTGAAAATAAGTTTCGGCACGTGGTATGCACGTGCCTGTATGTTATCTTAATTATTGTTGTTGTTTCTGTACCACCACCAACTCATTGATACTCTGCAGAACGTTCGAAAAATGACTTGGTTAATCGTATATATATGTGCTGGTTTTGAGCATGATATAGTACTGGATACGGCAAGGCTTCGGCGCTACGTATTATATTGCAGCACCAATAATTACCTACGATGGTTGGTTTGAAACCAATGGCGATGCTGCTGCAATACTTTGGATGAAAGCTCGACCAATTCTGACAATGTATGTCACGTGCTGAGCACGTTTTTTTTCTTTTTTTTTTTTTTTTTCTTTCGTTTTGAAATCTTTATTTTTATTTTTTTTCCCTCTCGATATGAACTCATCTCAAAAATTATTATTTTCAGGCTAGTCAAGAATACCAATAAGTTACTTTATTGTTTTACCGTTTGACTTGCACTAGATAGACAAAAACAAAAGAAAATCCAAATAAGATTAGTCAATATGAGTGACACAGAAAACCAAACAGAGATCAAAGATAAGAAAGATGAAATCGAAATCGATTTAAAAGAACCAACCCCGTTGTCCAAGAAGGAAAAGAGATTACTAAAGAAGGGAAAGGTGGATAAGATTCCAAAGAAAAAGCTTGTTGTAAAGGAAATCAAGCCTGCTACCGAGGATGAAAGCTCCATAGACGCAGTACCGAAAAAAGAAATCGCCAGTGTTTGGATTGGTAATCTATCGTTTGATACCACTGAAGAACAGTTGAAGAGTTTCATAACCAGCAAGTCCGCTGCTCAAATAGAAGAAGCTAAGGGCAATGCTAGCGATAGCGGCGATAAAAAACTTGTAGAGATCAAGGCAGAAGACATTATACGTGTGAACGTACCAAAGCAAAAGGGGTCTGCCAAGAAAATCAAAGGATTTGCATATGTTGATTTCAATTCTGCCGAAAAAGCAGCCAGTGCAATAGCTATGTCTGAATCTTCCCTTAACGGAAGAAACTTGCTTATCAAAGACGCAAAAAGTTTTGAAGGTAGACCAGCAATCAGCAAATCTGAAGAGATAAAATTCGGTGAGCCTACTCGTATCTTATTTGTGGGTAATTTATCGTTCGAGACACTAGAAGAAGATTTGGAGAAACACTTCAGACATTGCGGAGAAATATTCAGAATAAGAATGGCTACATTCGAGGATACTGGGAAATGCAAGGGTTTTGCTTTCATTGATTTCACGGAAATTGAGTCAGTCACCAACGCTTTGAAAGACAAATTGTGTCAAAGATTGATGGGTAGAACGCTAAAGCTACAATACGGTGAAGATAGAAGCAAGCGTGCCCCAAAGAACTTCAATGGCAATAAAAGAGCATTTGGCTCACGAGAAGATGCACATAGAAGTGATCCTGTTGATAACAAGAGTACTGACAGTAGCAATAAGAGTGATTATAATGATAACAACAACACTAGAAGCGATAGTGATTTCAAGAGACCGAAAAGACAGTTTAGCAGCAGCAGCAACAACAACAACAACAACAGTAACGACGGCAGAAGAATAAAGAGTAGTGTAGCACTTGCTAATGCCCAAAGAGGATCGGCCGCCATAGTAAAATCTACAGGTAAAAAGACCAGCTTTGATTGATCTCATTGGCCAGAAGCATTTCCATTTCAATGTATAATTGTTATTTTTATTTCTCTTTTTCATAATACAAAATAGTTTCAAATAATAATGCAGCAGCAATTCAACACTGATAAACATGTATCTCATTGAGAAAGATACGAGCAGGGTAGGGTTAAGTTTCAGCCAATCAGAATTGTGAACTGCGTTTTGTTATTGTTCTGCATATGAAGCCCTGATTTCAGTATTTCCGCACCGCGTTTTCATAAAAGAAAGGATAAGTTTGCCTTTGTTATTGTTTTGTCCTGTTTTCTTTTGTTATCATTTAGTATTTGAACATTAAATTGGTGCCCTTTGAAATAGCTTCAAGTATAACGGTTACAAATATTAAAGAATAATCGAAAGAATGGCAAAAGTGGTGAAGCCGTTGACAAGATCCAAGGTAAGAAAGATCATAAGACAGAAGATCAAACAGCTAGAGCAGCGCGCAGATGAAAAACTTGGAGAAGATGGAACAGATGACGAAGATAACGGTGAAAAACAGAAAGACAAGAAACATTCTATGAAGTTAAAAGGAACAGACTCAATAGATCTACTAGTTTATTTGAATTATACTATATTCCTAAAGGAATTTATAAAGCAAGCCAAAATAGTTCAGATGAAAGAGAATAGCACCGAACTTAACACAGTCCAGTTAAATAACATTAAAAATAATATATTGCGAAAGTTCAGGGGATAATTCTGAAAATTCTATATTCTATTTCAAGCATAATCTATTTAAACCAGGTTAGAGCACTTAGCTAGATCAACACGATTTGAATGCAAGTGGAAGCGAATTAATTCTAAATTGAAACTAAGAACGAAGGGTACCCCAGCAACTTTCAACGATACACAAAACCATTAAATTTGTGTTTACAACTCTGATTCTAATATATTTTTAACTATCTACTAGTAAAAAAAATATAAAATATACACCTGGTTATATAATAAATAAGATTCTTTACTTTAGTAGCATCAATAAAAGTATCCATCCTCATACAATATATAATCTTTGTTTAGCTTCTTTAATAATCCAGTCCATACCTTCATTCAAATTTTTTCCTGTATATGCGCTACAGGGCACAACTTTCCAATGATGATTTGTTATCTTCGAAAGATTCAATTCTTCAATGATTAATTGCTTGATCTTAGCAACTTTTTTCTCATTCACAACCTGTACACCTTCCTCATCTTGAAGGCTTAGTAAATCAATTTTATTCAAAAATATTAACAAACTGCAACCTACCAATCTATCTTCTTTTAAGATTTTTTTAAACTCCTCAAAATTTTCATTCAATCGTTCCACAGAATTACAGTCAATGACCCATATTATACAATCGGTTCTTTCAAAATAATTATACCAGAATGGCCTCAATGAACTCTGTCCACCAACATCCCAAACATTCAATGTTATCCCCTCCCTTTCAAATGTAGTTATTTGGAATCCCATGGTTGGACTGATAGTTGTCACATCTTCATTCAACAATTTCTTCACGATAGTGGTTTTTCCAGCGCTGTCAAGACCTCTAAATATATTATAATTTTGCATGTTAGTATGTTTTTTTTCAGCTAGTTCCATTATTAAATACCAAGCTAGCAGTTAACACATACAATATCAATACCCGTATTTCTTTGTCTTTAAGTTTCTGCTTCTTAATAATTGTAAGAAGACCCATTTTTTTTTATCTTATTATCACAAAACTAATGTTCTTTAGCTATCTACTTTTAATCCTCAGGTCGACAATATATCAAATATTGATCACTCAGTTATAGAATCAAAAATAGCTTATAACTTCGATATTCGTTTCTTCTTTTGTGCGGGATGAAAAAAATAAAATATAACCAAGAAAAAATAAAATGTGAAAATAGAATGAAATTCTTGAAAATTCATTGATTCAATTCAGTGAAGTTCAGCAAATGAAAATTAACTTAAGAATAGTCTTGATATATTAATATAGTATAGAGTATAATGGCCACACTTTCCACAAATACTTCTAAATCTAGGATATTATCTCTTTATAGATCTCTTTCTCGCCGTTTATATTTTTCACCATTAGACCCTAAAGCTACGCAGAACCTTCTTCGAATTCAAAGACACTATTTTCGTAAAAAGATTAATGATTCCCCTCTTATTATTCCTGGAAAACTTTTAAATGAGAGTATAAAGGAACATTCAGTGGACGAGAATTTCATCAAGGAAACATTAGAATATAGACTAAAATTGGGTGAAAATCATTTAAATTCCCTCAGGAATGCCTTTATTAACGGAAATGAAAAATCATTATTGCACATCCTTAAATTGGCATTTACACATTCACATGTAAATAACAAATACATAGCTAAAACATGGAAATATAATGCACCGGCATGGCTTACAGAATTTAAATTGGGCGATGGAAATGATTATTTGAACTTTTGGCCAGTCAAAAGATTAGCTGTTGTAAATAAAGATAAATCATGCTCAGAAAGGAATACACAATTATCATTAGAAGTCATTAAAGAACCTTTCGATCAATTTTTCAAGACAATAGATGAATATTCTTCCAGATCTAATTGCCAAAAATCAAGTAATTATCATGATATTGTCAGCATGCATTCAAAAAAACTGCCTGCAAAACCAGTAAAATTCACAGAGGAAAAAGAATTGAAAATTAGAGATATTCTTAAAAAAATTTCAAAGTTAATAAATTTCCTTAAAGGTGCTGAAGGAAAAATTCATAAAAGATCAGTATTTGACTTTGCTCCGTTAATACCATTACATAAAATGGGTTATCCATTAGTATTTGAAAGACAGCGTAACATTGTTTTACGAAGAATAAGAGAAATTAAAGAATTATTAAACACTGTACAACCTTTTAATTATATTTATTACTTGTACATTAAAAATTTCATCGAGAACAACCATTTTAATTCACAAAAAATTTACAAAAAATTTGGGGATCAAAAAGCTAGGAATATTAAGAAAAATAAAATTTTGAGGAATGAGTCAATCCACAATAGCAAGTACAAAGATGAAACTATATACATCACAAGTTTCCAGTTCAATGATCCTAAAAATGTTTTTCTAAGACAGAAATACTTAGAAATGATAAATAAAGAGTATTCGATAATTGAAAATGATAATATCGTGTACTTAGATACTTTGCTAGATTTTAAAGAAGTAGATACAAACAATGAATGTTTTGAAATATCAAAATTTTCAAAATAAATTAACTAGTAATTGCAAAGCACAGCATATTTTTTTGAAGACAAAATAGCAATACTATTATTTCTAGCATTGAAGCTGACATTCTCAGGAGAAATGTTACAATTTTCAATTCTCTGAAATTTGTTTGGATTTGTCTCGTCAGAAAAAATGTCATCATCCATGTACATATTCAACTTCATAATAATAATAATTTCATTTTCGTTTAGGTTTTCGATATTCTTGACGTCTTGTTGTCTATGACTAGATGATCCAGCTACAACAATAATTTCTTCATCATTTATGATTTCTATACCTTTTATATTCAGTTTATTCTTTAATAAAAGTTGTTGAACATTGAAAACTTTGCTAATATTTCCAGTATTATCTTTGATCATTATAACCTGATCAGAATTATATGAAATATAAAAGATCTTATCACATAATTTTTGACTGCTAAAAGTTGTGGCGTTATCAACATTCATGTTTATTGGAACAGGGTCACTAAACACAAATTTTGATTTTATCCTCAATTTAACTCTATTGATCATTTCTTTGTAATTATTTCCAACATTATGTATTTCAGAATGTAGACTATCATCTAGATGCAAAAAGTCAAGAACTCTAAGATTTGTGTTTAAGCTTTTCGTGATATATTCAGATATTTCAGAGATGTTATAGTAAATGTTATCATTCAATTTTTTACTGTCTTCATCCTTTATATGTTCCAAGATATCTGTCAACCAATTAATAAAACAATTGAATAATTTTTGTTCATGATTCGAATTTATAGCAAATGTATAAATCTTGGTAGTTATCTCTTTAAATTGTGCAAGGTACTCGTCTATATTTTCAACATTCACCGCTAAAATATCCTTTTTACGCTTAAATCTCCACATACATAAACTTCTTAAGCGTAGCAATAATATTATACACCTCTGCGATGAAGGTATAAATAGTGTCAATATTTTATGTTTCAATTGATCAAAACAAGCATTACCTAATTTCAGCCATTTTTTGATGTTTTTCTCTCCAAGATGATTTTCAACCCAATATCTCAAATTGTCGGACATCATACCGGTTAAAAGTAATTCATAAAGTTGCGAACTAATATATGAGAATCGTTCGGAAGAATCTTCGTTTAAATTAGAATCCAATAATAATAGCATTGAGTTATTAAATCCAATAAAAGTCTTGCAGTCACTTTGAAAAGCAGCTACAACTTCATATAAATATAGAAAATTCAAGGTAATTTGTGTGGAACAAGATACAACTTGCCTTATGTATTCATTATCATTGATAGGTAAGCTCAAATTGATAGACGCTATTTGGCTTTGGGTATTATGGTCGGTCAACTGGCAAGTTAAAGCAAATTGGTAATTTCCCATATCATGAATTTTCAACCATTTTATATTGTAATTTTCAAACCCGTATTCCACATCAGTTATATCAAAAAAACCGTTGAAAATAATATCTAAAGTATTGTTATCTTTTGCCATTATTAGTACATTATGCACTATGGTATCGTGATCCAGCACCATTCCATCCATGGCAAATTTAGAAGATAATATGTGACTAGTATTAGTGGTGGGTAGTGGCGCTAATTTAGGCATAGAATCCATTACATTATAATTCAACAAATCTTCCATCAAGCCAGTTTGTGTAACAGATTTATGTTGTGCTATTTCTTTATGGTTCATTGAAACCCAATGAATCGTATGTAATTTTCTATTGTTATTTTGTTTATTGAAGTTCATGATGGCTGGATTTTTCATGTCTAAAATCAACTTTCCTTGTATTACATCATATATCTTGTATCCACTGATGCCATCACCACATACTACAAGCAAATGGCCATCGGAACTCCAGCCAACGCTTATGTTACTAACCTTTGGAAGAGCCGCCGAAGCAGGTTTTAGAGGAAATGCCCATACACGCTGGCCTGTGGTTCCACGATAAATCCAAAGAATACCATTAGCGGAAAATATCGCCAATAAGTCCATTGTTGGAGACCACGAAACAAAGGAGCTTTCAATATCCTGTGGAAGAGCTCTATTTACTGCTATTTTGATAGGTAGCATTTATATTCTTTGTTTATTCTTTATTTGGATTCACTAATTAGTAGTCTTTATATCGCTAAGAATCTGATAGAAACTTCAATATGATTAGATAATTTTATGATTTCCATCATCTTGCATACCAACAAAAAAAATTGCGCGTCGTTAAAAAGTGGAAAAAAAGCAGAATAAATGGGAAATCTATCCTACTTAGAAGTAACCTTTAAACAAGTTAATTGTTTAAATCTGCTACGCTAAACTCAAGGAGTATAAATTAATACATTTATAATATATCACTTATTGCAAAATGTTTTCTAAGAATCCAGGTGTAAGTTGATTAATTCACTTTGATGATTCATCATAGATTTGATGGATTATTTTTGGTTGTTTTTTCAAATTTGAAAGCACATCATCTCAATAACTAACATTACAAAGTTGAAAGCCTTCGCCAATACCAAATCTTCTGAGAAAAGAAACCTAATCAATGGGATACTTGAAACATACGGTGTACCAGAAGAGCTTAAGTCAACGGTTGCCGTCTCCACAATGAAAAAGGCAACATATAAGAGTGAAAATGGGAACGCGGGTGTGATTTACGCTGATGATAATCAAGTTCCTATTTATTTCTTGCCTCGTGATTACAAAACTCCGATACCAACAATTTATACCTTGTGGAAGAACCCTACATTATTACCTGTTGTTTTAACTAATAGTCACGTTGTAGAAGTACTTGGAAGAGGTGCAAATTTGATGCTTCCAGGAACCATTCCACCTTTTGACAGCGGATGCAAAGAAAACTCTGTAGTGGGTATTGCAGATTATAGAAATCCATTGGTAATAGTGGCTGTTGGTAAATGTGCAAGAAATCTTAACGGCCTCGAGGATGTGCAAGGGACACATGGAGTTGCTGTGACAATTCTTCACCATTTCAATGACGAATTGACAAAGATAGCAAAGAGTAATCCACCAATGCCAACAAATGATGACCTAGAAGGTTTGATTGTTTCTTTGAGTTTGAGTGGAGATATAGATCCTATTACACAGGCTGATGAAAAGGATACCAATGAACACAATGATGTCGCTACAGAAAAAGACACTGGCAATAAAAACTCTGAAATTGATCATAAACTGGAAAATAGGTTGAGCGAAAGTAATAATAGTAACAATAACAATAACAATAATTGTAACGATAATAATAATAGTAACGATAATGATAATAGTAACGATAATGATAATAGTAACGATAATAATAACAACCCAGAAGTTGTTGAGATTTTGTCTGCCGATGATGTCAGTTATTTTTTCAAGAGAGCCTTTTTAATGACCTTATATACGGAAGAAGTTAAACCGCCTGTTTTGGCCACGACTTTTGTGTCAAATCATTTATTGAAAAACTTGCCAATAGTTCCAGTGAGTTTGGAAAGCCAGTTATCATTCAAAAAGACTTCTTGGAAAAAATCTACCAAATTCTTAAAAGAAATGGAAAAATTGGGATATCTTAAAACTAAAGGTAGAGATGAAACATTAACAATTATTGAGCTTGCAAATAAATCCACTAATGAAGAAATTGCCAACTTTGTAGCTCATAGAATCAAGAAGGCGTCGAATAATTCAAACAAACCTGCATCTCAGCAACAAGATACTGCTTTATCCAAAAAGAAGGGGAAGATAACTATTGTGGAATTGTACAAAGCTAATGCTAAAGTAAAACCATTGTTCAAGTTTTGTGAAGAAAATTGTGAAGGTAAATTCTTTGATTCAAAGCAGATTACTAACCTACTTAACAAATACATTGCTGGCAACAATTTGATCAATGACAGAAACAAGAAATTCATCAATTTGAACCCATTCTTGCAAACGATTTTCAAACAGACACGCGAAAAGTTGCCTAGAGATAATAAGCTAACCCAATTAGTTTTATCTAATGGAAATTTTACGCAGTATTACACTGTATTGAAAGGTGATTCGGATGATAGCAAGCTGCCAACAAAAGGCTTGCCGCCAAAAATCAAGATCATCAGTGAATATAAGATGGGCAGAAAAATTATCACCAGAGTTTCTAATTTCGAACATTTTGATGTTACGACAAGCGAAGAACTAGCACAATATTTGAAGGTAAAGTGCTCCGGTTCAACAACAGTGGGTCCATCGAAGCAAAACCCGATGGTAACAGAAGTTATGGTCCAAGGTCCACACATCAGAACCGTTTACGAATATTTTGTGAACCAAGGGGTCCCAGCACACTTTATAGAATCTATCGATAAAGTAAAGAAGAAATAGATGTCATTAAATAATGCTTATTATATAGATCATATCGATTTTTCAATGCCTATCGGTGACGGGTATGATGTATTGTTAAACCAATGTTGGGGTTTTTCTGGTGCCCCTCATTTTGAGTTCGGGATTCGTAATATTCAAAATGACTAACTTTTGACTTGATTTTACTTTTTTTTTTTTTGTGCGGAGCGTTTTATATCTAAGGCTGGTTAATTTTTTTTCGTCTTTTTCTAACAAAAAGAAAAGTGAAATAAAATGATTATTATTTCTTCGAGGATCTATTTTTCACAGTTGGCTTTACTCCTAGTGCATTTTGACCAATTCATTAGCCATTAAGTATAACTTCATTCAAATAGCAATCAAAATTTGACTGATTTATTTATTCAATCTCATTTCCGCTTATCTTATCTTTTTGTTGTTTAAGCATAATCAAAAAATGAGTGCTCAATTAAGAGACCAATTTGCTAAAGCAAAGGCCGAAGGTATGTAATATGAGTCAGTCTGAAACACCACATTTTCAATTTGTGTTATTTGTCTATTTTTTAATATATTTTTTGCCTTCTACTAACATCTGATTCATTGTATAGGCCGTGCTGCCCTTGTCACATTTATCACCGCTGGCTTTCCGGAGATCAGAGATACTGTCGAAATTATGAAGGGCTTTCAAGAATCAGGTGTGGATATCATTGAATTAGGTGTTCCTTTCTCGGACCCAATCGGTGATGGTCCAACCATTCAGGAAGCCAATAACATTGCGCTAGCCAATGGTGTCTCCACCAATGTGGTTTTCGACTTATTGAAGCAAGCCAGATCTGAAGGTGTCACTGTGCCAATTATTTTAATGGGTTATTATAATCCAATGTTGAACTATGGTGAGGAAAAGTTTGTCAAGGAAGCAAAGGAAGCAGGTGCTAATGGTTTCATTGTTGTTGATCTTCCTCCAGAAGAATCGGTGTCCTTCAGAAGCTATTGTACTAAATATGGCTTAAGTTATGTTCCATTAATTACACCATCTACCACTGATGACAGATTGAAGCATTTAGTCTCTATTGCAGACTCTTTCTTATATGTTGTATCTAGAATGGGTACCACTGGTGCTACAGGTACTCTTTCTGTGGGTATTGCTGAATTGATCCATAGAATTAGAAAATTTTCTGGTGATGCTCCTTTAGCTCTTGGATTTGGTGTTAGTACTAGGGAACATTACCTAAATGCTGGCTCTTCCGCTGATGGTGTGGTTATTGGTAGTAAGATCATTACTATTGCCAAAACCTCTGCACAAGCTGACCGTAGAAAGAATATCGAATCATTTGTTAAGAGTATTTTAACTGGTGAGGGTGACTTCAATAAGGAATTAGTCAAACAAAGAGAAAGCGATGAAAAATCCAATAAAAGAGTTAAATTAGACAAAGAAGAATTTGCTGCTCATAAATTTCCAGCTAACTTTGGTGATTTTGGTGGCCAGTACGTTCCAGAAGCGTTACATAAGTGTATCAGCGAATTAGAAGATGCTTATAACAGAGCTGTTGTAGACCCAACTTTCTGGGATGAAATTAAAGCCTTATATTCCTATATTGGAAGACCTTCATCGTTACACGAAGCTTCCAGATTAACAGAGTATGCTGGTGGGGCCAAAATCTGGTTGAAGAGAGAAGACTTAAATCATACTGGTTCGCATAAAATAAATAATGCTCTTGCTCAAGTCTTGCTTGCTAAGAGACTCGGAAAATCAAAGATTATTGCTGAAACTGGTGCTGGTCAACACGGTGTTGCTACTGCTACAGCATGTGCCAAATTCGGTTTACAGTGTAAAATCTTCATGGGTGCTGAAGATGTTCGTCGTCAAGCTTTGAATGTTTTCAGAATTAGACTTTTAGGTGCTGAAGTCGTAGCTGTTGAAAGTGGAACCAAAACTTTGAGAGATGCCACTTCCGATGCTTTCAGATACTGGGTTTCCCACTTAGACAACACGCATTATGTTGTTGGTTCCGCAATTGGCCCACACCCATACCCAACTTTAGTTAGAACTTTTCAAAGCGTTATCGGCCAAGAAGCCAAAGAACAATTTAAACTATTAAATGATGGTAAATTACCAAATGCCGTTGTTGCCTGTGTTGGCGGTGGTTCAAATAGTACTGGTTTGTTTGCACCATTTGAAAAAGATCTTGAAGTTAAAATGGTTGGTATTGAAGCTGGTGGTGATGGTATTGACTCCGATCGTCATTCTGCTACTTTGACGGTCGGTAGACCAGGTGTTTTACATGGTGTTAAGACATATGTGTTACAAGATAGCGATGGACAAGTTCATGACACACACTCAGTGTCTGCTGGTTTGGACTATCCGGGTGTTGGTCCAGAACTAGCTTACTGGAAAGCTAGCGGAAGAGCTATTTTTAAAGCTGCTACTGATGCGCAAGCTTTGCTTGGCTTCAAGTTATTAAGTCAATTGGAAGGTATCATTCCAGCTTTAGAGTCTTCTCATGCTGTTTATGGTGCTGTTGAGTTGGCTAAGACTATGGGTAAAGATGAACACATCATTGTGAACATCTCTGGTAGAGGTGATAAAGATGTCCAAAGTGTCGCTGAAGTTTTGCCTAAACTCGGTGAACAAATTGGATGGGATCTTAGATTCAACCCAGATCACCCAGATAAATAAACAAAATGCTTACTAACAAATTTTACTTATTTTTATGTAATTAAGTTATCGCAATCAATATAAATGTAGAACTAATCGCAGCGAGTGGGAAACCCAAATACACAAATTAACAAAAAAAAAACAAAAAACAAAAATAAAGGAGTCTAAAATATTACTTTCTCAGGTGAAAGCTTTCTCACGTTCTTAAGTCAGTAACTGCCTTGATAAATATATTCTCAATGTATTGTGAAAAAAACTTTTTTCATTCATTTTGACACTTGAATCAGTTGAGCTATTATGTTCAGAAATTTATTGGGCAAGAATTTTCAAAATCGAACTTTCTCAAAAAAAATTTACCATAACAAAATTGCTAACTGCCATTTTTTTACTATTAGAACGTTAAGTTAGATATTTGCAGAAGTTTCAAATATATGAAAAGATTGATACGTTATATTCACATATAAGGTTTTGCTTATTTTCCATGTTCGTTAAAAGAAAAATTTAAAAGTACATAATAAATAGCAGTAGTGCGCCTAATTATATATATTTAAATATTCAAGGTAAAACAAGGCACATTTTACTCTAATCAAATGTATCAACGAAACTCCTCAGCGATGTCATATTCTCTGAACAGATCATGTTCCGTAAGTAATAAGTCAATAGAATACAATGGCTAAGACTAAGAAGAATAATAGTACTATTTCCGAAAAGCGTTCAGGTAGCTCGAAGAAATTGGCACTGAAGAAGCCAGTTATTGCTCAAACTAAATCCTCAGACTTATTGATTGTGAATTCACCTCTTTATGCATTCCTATCACCTTTAAGAGCAGTCCAAAATCAGTGGATAATAAAGTATGTTGTAGTTTTATTTGCTATAATTATTCGAACAGCAGTTTCGCTTGGTCCATATTCTGGAATGAACACGCCTCCAATGTTTGGTGACTTCGAAGCCCAGCGTCATTGGTTAGATTTAACTATGAACCTTCCTATTAGTGAATGGTATTATTATAATTTACAGTATTGGGGACTCGATTATCCACCATTGACAGCATACCACTCATTAATATTGGGATATATCGGAAAAAAATTTATTAACCCGGATTGGTTTCAGTTGGATCTTACTAATGGATTAGAGAATGACGATTTAAAAACATTTATGAGAATAACTGTGATAATATCTGAATTGATCACTTATATACCTGGAGTATATTATTTTACAAAATGGTTTAACAAGCACATAGATATAGCTGATAAAAAATCCATGTTGAATCAAACTTTGACTTTCGCTATCATTTTATTTGTTCCGTCTTTGATATTAATCGATCATGGTCATTTTCAATACAATTGTGTTATGCTTGGATTTGTCTTACTCGCAATTGATTGTTTTTTAAATGATTTTCCAATGTTGGGATCCATTTTCTTTGTGTTTTCATTAACTTTCAAGCAAATGGCTCTTTTTTATGCGCCTTTAGTTTTTGCATATTTACTCGGTATAACTTTCAATCCATTTAATAAGTATTTCACAAAGAAAGACAATAAGTATGATTTCCAAAATTTGTTTCTTATCGGATTATCTACAATCTTTGCATTTGTTATCTCATTCGGACCTATTTTTATCTTCTCCGATAATGGATTGGATAACCTCGTGCAATCTATACATCGTATCTTTCCTTTCAATAGAGGTATATTTGAAGACAAAGTTGCAAATTTTTGGTGTGCAACGAACACCGTTATCAAATATAAAAATTTCTCATTGAGTTTCATGAAATTGGCTGCTTTGTCAGCCACATTATTGAGCATTTTTCCATCGTGTGTGATTATTTATTTCAATCCTTCAAAAATATTGTTGCCATGGGCCTTAGCTTCTTGTTCTTGGGGTTTTTTCTTATTTTCTTTCCAAGTACATGAAAAATCGGTATTATTACCTTTGTTACCTACGAATCTTCTATTATGCTACATCAATGATAATAACATGTTTAAACTTTTGTCATGGATCAATAATATTTCATTGTTCAGTTTAGGTCCACTTTTAAAAAAAGATGGAATTTATTTACAATATTACTGTATGGCTATCTTATCTAACTGGTTAGTAGGTAATCTTGCATATGAATCGTTGGTCAGTAATATTCTTGCCCTTTTTAAAAACTGGTTTTCTTTTACATGGTTAACTAATTGGTTCATATTTGGTACAACCGTCATATCCATGATTTTAGATGTTTCTCCTTATTTTGTTGAAGCGCCAAGTAATCTTCCAGATCTTTGGGTGGTTGCAAATATTACTTTAAGTTTCGTATGCTTTTTCTTTTTTTACGTTTATATCACTTGGAAGACTTTCAAGATTTCACAGACTTGTTAATGAGGTATGAGAACATATACATATAGAATAATACATATATTACTACTCACAATGAAATTTGATTTGTAATTCTATCATTTATTAACTTTTATTTCAACTACTGATGGCAAAAAGAAAAAAAAAGAAAAAAAAAAGATTTTACTATTATTAGCAACCAGGAAACGTAATACCAGCTTTCAATTTTCTATCTGAGGTGAAAATACCCCATTGAGTTTCCCAATTTCTTCCATCTACATTATAAATCTGTTTCCAGGGTTCATCAAATGCTTCAAACCAAAACCATGGATATTGTTTTTTATGAGATTCAGGAATCCATTCATTTAAGAATTTCTGTAACTCATCGATACCAGCTACCGAATTACTAAAATTTCCACCACCGGAAGGCCATCCCACTTCAGAGATAACAATATTTGTGGTAGCATTAATATCTTGTCGTATAGGTTCTATTTGATATTTCACGTAATCAAAAATCCATTTAGTAGCATTTGTAACATATTCTCCAGAGAAAAATGGGTGTATATTGGCACCAATAATATCTGAAGAGTTCATAAGTGTTTTATCAATCATATTTCCAATTTCTGATGTTCCTACAGGCAAATCAAGCCATTTTAAATCTTCATGGATAAACTTTTTAGCACCATTAACAAATTCAGATAATTCGTCACTGGATTTCTCTTCCCTGAAAATGGCTTCATCACCAATGAAGATAGAATCAAAAAGTTCTCTTGGATATTTTTTTAGTACTGATTTCATTATACTGATTTGGTTTTCGTTTACACTTTCGTCGTTTCCTATCCATACACCTAATGAGAGTGTCATGTTAAGGCCCAATTTTTGAATACTATCTAGAATTATAGATTGTTGGTTACATTGCATACCATAAGTTCTAATTTTTGTGGTGACCTGCGATAACAGAGCTAAATCTAACATTACTTCCCTTTCATTAATGCCGCATATTGGATGACTAAAGAATATCAAAGTTGTTAGTAAATTTAAAATGAAATAGAATGAGTATAGGTAGATCCCTAAGTGTTTATAATTTTTTAACTTACATTACATTCTTTGGTGCATAATCAATACCGTAGAACACATTACATAATCCTGAATAATCCATCAAGTCAACAATTTCACTATCTCTGCTATAATTACCGATTAGTCCTTGGGGATGATTGGATCTAGTGTAAAATTTAACGCTGTTGTGTTTGAACGGATAAACTTTCATCGGAAATTGTCTACCAGTGGGATTTTCAATATTGCTAATAAAATCTACCTTGGCAGCTTCTGCTTCCACATTAAATTTGTTTTTCAAAGCATAAACAAGTAACTCTTTCATATCAAGACTTTGCCTGTCAAAATACTTATAGAATGTTGATTCAGTACCTCTTGAAAAAATTACAATTAGCGGAATGAAAGCTGAAATAGATCCAATCAATAGCACGGCAACAATTATAAACAAAATGTTCTTGAGATTGAATCCAAACTGTTTATCGCTTGATTTTTTCTCATTTGAAGATACAGGTTTCTCATCAGAGGTGGTTGATAGCTTTTCTACTTCATCATTATTTGAATTAGTTGCATCAGTATTATCTTTGTTATTGCTATTTGGTATTTGTTGATTATTTGCTTGGGGATTAATTGGATTATAAACAACAGATGTTGAACGTAATTGATTATCATAAGCCTCGTCATATGATTCTGGGTTTAGAATTGAATTTAAATTTTGCGCTTTTTTAGAGTTTTCAAGCTCAAGATTTTTATTGAAAAAAGGTAAATCATCATACTCATTAAGATTACCCATACGAGAAGTAGATGGGAAATCAGAAGATTTTATTGTCATTTGATTATCAGCATTTTGTACATTACTGAGGTCATCTGCTGAATTTGTTTCAGTACCTACTTCATATAACTTCTCCATTACATCCACAGATTCCAATATAAAATTATCTTGATTATCATTATTATCCGAATTTAGTAATGACTTCTGTGAATTGTGAGTGTAAATGCTGCTTGTAGCAGGTCCATTACTGCTAGATTGAGGAGTAGGGGGACTAATGGCATTTATAGCGCCAGTATCAGATACAACTAATTTATTGTTTTTACTAGATTTAATTTCTTTGTATGTAGCTGATTGCTCATTGGAATAATCAGTTTTTGCAGAAATAGATGGATTTGAAATGATTCTATTATCGGTGTATATAGTACCTGAATTTCCAAAATTTGTACTTGTACCTGTTTGGGTGCCTGTGTAAAGATTTTGTTCAATAGCTGTCAATCTCCCTGAACTTGATTGCAATAATAATTGAGGCTGACTACTACTTTGGTGTAAATCTTCCTCCAATGTTTGCTGTTGTTGTTGTGAAATTTTTTCAAGTTTAGAGCGTTCACTTTCTGGTTGAGGTTTGGTTTGTTCAGCTGATGAATGATACATTTTGTCTTTCTTGATATTATCCTTCAAGTCTTCAAAAGAAACATTAGACAAACTTCCAGTTTTTACAAGATTATCGGGTATTTTTTCATCTACAGATTTAGATGAAGTCGAAGACAGCAGTGAACTTTGTGAATTACGATTAAGTTCTCTCGGTTTTCCAATTTCAGGAGATGGTTCTTTCTCATCATAATTATCCAAACTTTTTGAAAATGTTGCAGAATAAGTTGGTGGCACCTCATTATTGTTGCTTGAAAGCACATGGAAACTATTTCTTCTATCTTGAAATTCGTTTAATCTTTGAATCTCTTTTTCAACGCGAACTGACCTAGCGCTTGTTGATGAAAGAGGTGCTGCACTAGCCGATCGGTTTCTTTCTTTGATTATATCTCCTGAGCTTAACATTATTACTTGAAAGGTTTATGTTTTTACTTTGTGTTTTAATTTATTTACGTTTTTGATTTAAGAAAAGTTACAAAATACAAGAATGAGTGACTGCTGGCAAATTTAGAGATTTCTATGAAATGTTATTGTTTAAATACCGAATCAAGTGTAGGTAATAAGATGTGTCAAATTTCTAGATCTAATTATTCTTATTTCTTTCTTAAGCGCCGAAGCAAATAATAATCGCAATAATTTTAAACCTCAAAAAAACATGAATCATCATTTAACGCTTTCGATTTAATAGCCAGCGCTTAAAAGCCAAAAATGAAAAAGAACTATAAATAAAAATTTATGAAATTTAATTAATATTAATTATTACTAAAAAATATATTGATATGATATGAATATAAAAAGTTTTAAAACAGTACAAAAATCTATTACCAGATATCTTCTTGAAATCTATTTTGATTCTTGTACTTCTTCAAGATTTCATTACAAGAATCGGCATCTTTCTGTTTTTGTTTACTCAAAATATCAACCAAGGCCATTCTGACACTCTTAGCCAAAGCAGATGCACTACCACAAACGTAAATGTAACCCTTTGAATCCAAAATTTCAACAATCTCGGTAGATTTCTCGGCCATTTTATCTTGAACATAAGTTTTCTTGATATTTTGTTCTCTACTCAATGCGACAATGATTTCTAATTCAGCGTTGTTTTCTTTCAACACAGCAGCATATTCTTTCCACTCATTGTGAAATAATAACTCGTTTTTGTTTCTGCAGCCAAAAAATAGCAAGATTTTACCAACTTTGACACCTTTTTTAGCCGTTGCAACCCTTTCTCTGACAAATGCACGTAGTGGAGCAACACCGGTACCTGCACCAATTAAAATCACTGGTAATGCGGGATTAGTAGGCAATCTGAAAGTGGAACGGCGAACAAAAACAGGCAATTTGTCACCATTGTGAAATAAATCTCTTGGGCCTTGCAAATCATACTCAGCAAACAATTTGTCATTAGATTTATTTTTAAGATTGTCAATGTTATGTAATAAATTAGTAGTGACACCAGTGACATAAGATTTTCCGTTATCTAATTCAGTGGTAAGACGTTCAGCTTCAACAACAGCAGTGATATGAACTTCTTGCTTTTCCATAGATGCAGACGAGGAGATAGAATAAAAACGAGGCTGTAATTTAGAGAAAGAATCGATGATGAAACCATGTGGAACTTTATCCCATCTAACACCATCACTCAACATACTCAAAGTATCAGCAATAGATAATTTCTTAGAAGCGACAACCTCCTGAAATTTTTCTTTATCTTTGGATATTTCTTCTAATTTAGTCTTGACTTCCACCAGCGGCGCAAATTCACCAAGTGATCCTAACAATTGTCTAGATACCGGACCAGATATCTCCAAGTAATATCTAGCAATGGAATCAAAGGTGGTAGGGGACGGAACTGTGGTTAAAATATCTGTCAAATCTTCTATTTTCACGAATTTATCCTTGATGGAAGTCAAGTTGAACACATTCAAAAAGTTTTCAACCTCCAAATTCGAATTGTATGCGACGATACCCAAATGATCGCCTGTAGAATATTTCAAATTAGATGAGGATAAATCGAATTCTACATGAATACAATGACGGCCATCCTTGCCATTGTACAAATCTTTGCATGATTTGATTGGTGCTAAAAATGGCAAATTATGATCAAATGGACCCAAAGTTAGTTTATCGTTCGACTCGATGTTGTTTACCGGTAAATAAGTATCGCTTGGTTCTCCGAGGTAAGTTGTTCCAGAGATAGTTTCATTTTCATGAACTGTGACTTTGACGGAAGCCTGATAAGTATCAGCGTATTCTTTCAAGTTTAGTCTTTCAGTCAAACTATTAAAAGTGTTTTCTTTCCAAGAGAGGTAATCTTCTTCTAATGAATCTTTACCATCATCACCATCACCACAGGAAACAAATTTGACTGCACCTGCTTTACTCAAGATCTTATCAATAAACACAGCAGCACCATTGTAAAATTCATAGGTGGAGTTACCGAGTCCGAAAATGGTGTATTGCAAATTGCTGAGGGTATCGCCCTCATCAAGCGATTCCAAATATTCACCAAATTCCAATGCTGAATCCGGAAGTTCGCCTTCACCAGCACTGGACACAAAGAAAAATACAAGAATTTCACTAGGAAGCTCGTTCAAATCATCTAGATCGTAATCCTCAGTGGAGATAGCCAACGTTTTCAATCTGAACTTCTTTTCATATTCACGAGCAAATTTCACGGCGTAGTCTTCGGATGTTCCCGTCTGGGAAGCGTAAATGACCACCGTCATTATTTCGTTCATATTGACTACTTCAGAGATACTTCTGGAGCCGGAAACAACATTTGCTGAAGAAGAGGAGGATGAGCTGGACTTTCCAAATACATTGAGGTATAAGAAACCCAAAGCTGCAGCGATTAAAGCAGTAAATATAACAGTGTTGGTGTTCAGCATAGTTCCTCGTTTTGCTTGTTGCTTATTTCCAATATTTTCTTGAGAAAATGGATATATAAGCGGGTAGTTATATTGATTATCAAGTGATAAAAACTACAAGATGAGATCAAATGTTGAATGGGATATGTTTAGCATTTATGAAATATATCTATCATACCCATACGAGCGAAAAAAAACACTAACGCAAAAAAAAAAAGAAATAAACGATTTTTACTATGATTTTCTTATGCGTCTACAAAGGTGAAGGGTGAAAAATGATTTGTGTTTTTTTTTCATCTGGAAATCAACGCCTAATAATAAACTCTCGTATATACGTAAATCCGATAAACGAAAATGAGTGATAACATCAAATAATGCAAAAAACGAATTAACTTCTACATTTTTCTATATTGTTTTTCTCTGATGATACTAAGTCACCTAACTACTGTATTAGCTGTTACTTATACTTGTTTATTGGTAATAGTAATAAATTATTTTTTATTGTTGTTATTTATAAAGCAAGAAATGACGTGAGCGAGCAATGCATTCAAAATAAAATTCTGAATACACGACAGCCCCAGTTCAGGCCCAGTTTATGAAACTAAAAGAAAGAAGATACGATATAATAGTAATAAAGTACAGGCGGAAGCACTCTTAGAAACATTTGTGGTGAACGATGGAAGGACCACTTTCGTCGTATTCTTGCTTGGAGATCCACATTTGTTGGAAAGTGGACAAAGAGGCAAGAATGGAACCACCGATCCAGACAGAGTATTTACGCTCTGGAGGAGCAATGATCTTAACCTTCATGGAAGATGGAGCCAAAGCGGAAACTTCCTTTTGCATACGTTCAGCGATACCTGGGAACATAGTAGTACCACCAGACATAACAATGTTAAGGTACAATTCTCTTCTGACATCAACATCACACTTCATGATGGAGTTGTAAGTGGTCTCATCGATACCGGCACTTTCCAAGCCCAAGACGGATGGGTGGAACAAGGCTTCTGGAGCTCTGAATCTTTCGTTACCAATGGTGATAACTCTACCATCTGGTAATTCGTAGGATTTTTCAATAGCAGAAGATTCGGCAGCGGTTTGCAATTCTTGGTCGTAATCCAAGGCAACGTAACACAACTTTTCCTTGATGTCTCTGACGATTTCTCTTTCGGCGGTGGTAACGAAGGTGTAACCACGTTCGGTCAAGATCTTCATCAAGTAGTCGGTCAAATCTCTACCAGCCAAGTCGATTCTCAAAATGGCGTGAGGCAAGGAGAAACCAGCGTAAATTGGAACAACGTGAGTAACACCGTCACCAGAATCCAAAACAATACCGGTAGTTCTACCAGAGGAGTAAAGAGACAAGACAGCTTGGATAGAAACGTAGAAGGCAGGAACGTTGAAGGTTTCAAACAAGATTTGGGTCATCTTTTCTCTGTTGGACTTAGGGTTTCTTGGAGCCTCGGTTAACAAGACTGGATGTTCTTCTGGGGCAACTCTCAATTCGTTGTAGAAAGTGTGGTGCCAGATCTTCTCCATATCATCCCAGTTGGTGACGATACCGTGTTCGATAGGGTAACGCAAGGTCAAGATACCTCTCTTGGATTGAGCTTCATCACCAACGTAGGAGTCCTTTTGACCCATACCAACCATGATGGTTTGGTGCTTTGGTCTACCAACAATGGATGGGAAGACCGCACGTGGTGCGTCGTCACCGGCGAAACCAGCCTTACACATACCAGAACCATTGTCAATGACAAGCTATAAAGATGATGTTAGTAACATTGAAAAAAGTCAAAATGGGGACGACATAGATTTGCCGCCTGCCCACCTACGGCTGCACCGGACGCGGGCCTGTTGACAAAAAACCGTGTTTCGAGGAACACAATAACACAGTGGCAAAAGCACTGGGGAACATGCAACCAAAACAGGTACACGAATCAATCAACAGGGGACGAGGCTCGACTCAGAACTCCGGTGGCGTGGAAGCAGGCTGGCGGTAGTGGCAGGAGGAAAAGACACAGACACAGAAGCACGCCCTGGGGCGTATTCTGGCAGAAACTGCAACCACGCTGGAACTGGGTCCAACAGACACAATTGCAGCGCAGCTCAGACGATGACGGAGAAAATGATACATACGGCAGATAATTCTTCTAGACACACAGATGTTAGTATACCACGTACGTTGCAGTAATGGGGGGAGGGGACCGTGCACCCGCCGACCAATTGCCAGTGAAAAGCGAGACTAGTGGGCAGAGCCTGCTGCTGGCGGAAACACCAGCAGCAGTGGCAAGAACAACACTAGAAACAGCAAGAAACCACGGACAGCAGGCAGCCGGCAACGGGGAACGGCGACACACCGCCAGGAGCGAATAACTAGCACATACCGTTAGATTCGTAGTTGGACATTTTTCGTTAAATGTGAGATTATGTTCGGGAATACTTCAGTAGATCGATTAAAAGATGATCAGACAAAGGATATGCTGAAGAAAGTACAAGTAAAACAACAGCCAGAGCAAATCAACAGAATACAATACATGGGATTATGCCAGCATTTCACAAGCTTGAATTTTTGGTTTTGTAAATTTTCTCAAGCTTTTTTTTTTGTAGTTGGGTCGCCTCTTTTTTCCTCGTCTACTTTTTTTTTGGTGCAATTTTTCTGAGGACGCTCGAAATCAGTCGAATGGGCAACAAACTGAAATACAACGTAAAGAAACGGAGCAGAAAAAAAAAAAAAGAAAAAAGAAAAAAAAATAAAGAAAAAAATTTTAAAACTATGGGATCTCTGAATCTGAGATAACAAATGTGCTGTTAACAAGAAAAACAAACAAAAAAAAATAAAAAAGAAAAATTTTCTTGTGCGCACTTTTTGCTGTTCTTTTTGTTGTTCTTTCACAAAAAAGGGCGATTCGCAAAACACGATAGCCGTCCACAATATGTGTCATGGGGGCTGTGCGTTTTGCTGCAGGGCTGTGTGTTTTTGTGCATATGATGCATTTGTCATCCATGCATGCGTCAACCCGTACACACGTGAATCTGTACATCTCACACCTGCACATTGCGCCGCTGGCACCCGGACATACGCTCTGGTTTCCGGGTTTTAATGTCTTTCAATTCATGCATGTCCGGCGTTGCGGGCCATCTTTTGGACGGCGCGGGGCTGACAATACCTGTCTGGCCAATCCCCCAGGTCAGGGTTAAAAAAGAAAGTTGCGCAGCGTGGCGTGGCACACCACCGCGCTCCCCCACCCCGCGCTGGGCTGGTCCCTGGCCGAGAGGTTTTAGAACGCCGCCGGTGGTTGCTGTACTTGTTCTATTGTCGAGAACAAACATACTAAAAAAAAAAAAAAAAAAAGGTGGCTTTTTCTGTCTCTTTTTTTTTTTGCTGCACACGTAAACTGGCGCTGACAGCAGATCTGGTTTCGATTTTGTGCTGGGAAAGCGAGAAATCGCTGCGAGAACTGACTGATACCACATTATTGACGTATTTGCCCCTCCGATGATTCCATGCTGAAATACAAGTCCTGTCTTCTACACAGACAATATTGCTGATCGCCACCCTTTTATTCGTCTAATAATTTGCGTCTACCATCGATCTTTTTCTTGAAAACTGCACATTGTCGAAGCTTGCTGATCTACCTGACTTGTTTTGCGCTATTTCTGGACACCCTTGACCTATTCGACTTGTTTTGCGCTTATTTTGAACACTCTTGACCATTCGACTTGTTTGCAGGTTGCTGGATATCCGAACACTTATAACTAAACACGACGCCCTGCTCGGTGGCTCTTTTTGATTTTTTTTTTTGACTTTTCTTCCTCAGTTCTTCTTCTCTCGCTAGTCTCTTTGGCAGACACGCAGACAAACAAACAAACAAACCAACAAGCAAACAACAATCGCTTTTTGTATCGCTAAAGTATGAGCTCAGCTGCCTACAAAACCGCTGAGGACCGCCGTCTTGACGAAGACCGTTTGAGAAAAAAGTACTGGAAACGCTGGGGGCCCTACCTAGGAGAACGTGAGTGGGCCACTGTGCGCGAGGACTACTCCCACGACGGCAATGCCTGGGAAGACTTCACCTTCAACGACTCCAAGTCCAGGGTCTACAGATGGGGCGAAGACGGCCTTGCTGGCGTCTCGGACACCCACCAGTTGGTGTGTTTCTCCATTGCTCTTTGGAACGAAAACGACGACATCTTGAAAGAGAAGCTATTTGGCGTTGGCGGCCCCCAGGGTAATCATGGCGAGGATGTCAAGGAAGTGTACTTCTATCTTGACAACTTGCCCACCCATTCCTACATGAAGTGGCTTTACAAGTACCCTCATAAAAAATACCCGTATGAACAGTTGGTCAAGGAATCCAGTTCCAGGTCAAGACAGTTACCCGAATACGAATTGCAAGACACCGGAATCTTTGAAGATAACAATTATTTTGATATCGTCTTTGAATTGGCTAAAGATGAAAACGACCCTGAAGTTTTGAATTTCAGAATCACTGCCTATAACAGAGGCGACGATTATGCGCCATTGCATATCATTCCACAAGTGTTTTTCAGAAATACTTGGGCTTGGGATACTTTGGAAGAGGAAAATCATGAAAAACCAATCCTCAAAAAGTGTACTAATGCACCCTCTGCTATCAATTTGAAACATTGGAAATTTGAAAATCGCAGAATTTCATTTGCTCCGTCTGCAGGTATATCGAAAGATGTTGAGCCAACTCTTCTTTTCACTGGTAATGAAACCAACAAGAAAAGACTTTACAATATCCCTAATAAGCACAAGTATTGTAAAGATGCATTTCACGATTACATCGTTGATGAGGTTGACACTGCCGTGAATCCCGATCAAACAGGTACAAAAGCTTGTGCATGGTTTAAGTTTGATGAGCAAGGCGGTATTCCACCCGGTGATCATGTCACTATTCGTTACAAATTTTATCCTATCTCACACGAATACGAAGATAACTGTCTCAGCGATGATGAGTTTGATGAAGAAGAATTCGATGAATTGTTTGGCATAAGACAAGACGAAGCAGATAAATTCTATCTTCGTGTGTCCCCGTTACCTATCAGTGCAGAACTTCGTCAAGTTCAAAGACAAGCTTTTGCAGGTCTTTTATGGTCTAAGCAGTACTACCATTTCGTCTATGATTACTGGTTCAATGGGGATCGTAATGCAGAGATAAAACCTCCCAAGAACAGGGCTAATGGCAGAAATAAGCATTGGCAACATTTGTATTGTGATGAAGTCTTATCCATGCCAGACAAATGGGAATATCCGTTCTTTGCCTCTTGGGATACGTGCTTCCATTGTATTCCGTTGACCATGATCGATCCTGAATTTGCCAAAAATCAAATTGAGATTTTTCTTAAAGAGTGGTACCAACATCCAAATGGCGCATGCCCAAGTTATGAATGGTCATTTGATGATTTGAATCCTCCAGTTTTTGCTTGGTCTGCCTTCAGGGTCTATAAATTGGAACGTAAAATGTACGGTCGACAAGACAAAGATTTTTTGGAACGTGTTTTCCATAAATTAATGTTGAATTTCACATGGTGGATCAATAGAAAAGACTCTGATGGTAACAACGTCTTTGAAGGTGGGTTCTTGGGTCTTGACAATATCGGAATTTTTAATAGATCTGAACCGTTACCTACAGGTGGTGTTTTAGAACAAGCAGATTCTACCGGTTGGATGGCATTTTTTGCTCTACAAATGTTAAACATTGCCTTGGAATTGGCAAAAGATAAAAAAGTTTATGAACATATTGCATCCAAATATTTCGAACATTTCCTTTTGATTGCTGATGCTATGACTTATAATGATGAAGATTCTGATCAGACGAAATCTCTTTGGGATGACGATGATCAATTCTATTATGACTCTATTAAATATCCTAATGGATCCAAGGAATTATTGAAAGTTCGTTCTTTGGTAGGATTGATTCCCTTGTATGCGACTTTGACTATTGAACATGAGTTCTTAGAGAAATTCCCTGGTTTTAAGAAAAGATTGAGCTTCTTGTTAGAAAGACGTTCAGATATAGCAAAGAGAAATATCGCATCTACAAATGAAAGAGGTATTGGACAAAGAATGTTATTAGCATTGGTCAATAAGGAAAGACTTGTGGCAATTTTAAAGAAGATGCTAAGTGAAGAAGAATTCTTGTCACCTTATGGGATCAGATCATTATCTAAATTCCATAAAGATCACCCATTTTATAAGGAAGTTCATGGCCACACTTATGAAGTATCTTATTTACCTGCAGAATCCGATAGTGGATTGTTTGGTGGTAATTCTAATTGGAGAGGACCTATCTGGTTTCCTACAAATTTTCTTTTAGTTGAATCCATGCAGAGGTTTTATTTGTACTATGGTCCAGATTTCAAAGTGGAGTGTCCGACAGATTCAGGTCAATACTTAAATTTGGCGCAAGTTGCAGAGTTTATTCAACATAGACTAATTAAGATGTTTGTCCCAAGTAAAGAAACTATGGGGATGAGGCCATGTAATGGTGCAAATAATGACTTGTATAATTTCGATCCTTTTTTTAACCAATTCGTTCCATTCTATGAATATTTTGATGGTGATGATGGCCGCGGGTTAGGCGCTTCTCATCAATGTGGATGGACTGCTTTAGTGGCCAAACTTATTCTGGATGTGGGTATCTCTGTAAATGATTCATCTTCCAAGATGGTGGATGAACCTGTCACACCAAGAACAAAAGTTGCAATGAATTATTTGGATGAAAATATCGATTTCGCAGCAACGGATGATCAATCACCGTTCTCTTCAAGAATGGTAAGACGTAAATCATATAAATCTATTATGCTTGCCGGTTCTGTCAGTGGTGATAAGAGTAACGTTTACAATAATATTACAAGATCACCAATTATATCGCCAACATTATCTACAAATTCATACACGGATGGTGAGGAGAGTGATGATGAAAATGCGGTAACTAGTCTTGGATCACTTTCCGGTTCACCAGGTCCACTTCGCCGTGTCAATTCCGCCGCAGCCACTGGAGGTCAAAGTAGGACTAATCTTGCAGCTGCGGCCAACAAACTCGTTCACCATCCATCACAATCTGCTGCACCATTACTTCAAAGAAGAGCTACTACTATGAGTAGCTTCCTTAAAGAGAAAGATCAACTGTTGCTTCAACAGATCAGAAAAGCTATTGATGATTTTAATAACAAGGCAGAAAAAGGAGAGTACTTGTCAAGTGATGAATTGGAAGCACATTATGGAAACGATAATGATGATAGTACCAGTACAAGCCCAAGTCCAGATAGTGGCGGCGCAATCAGCAAGAAGTAATGAGCATGTGTAGAGCCTGTCATAATTTACTGAGGAAAGCTATATAAAAAATTCTTAATACTTAATATTATTATTATACTGTTTTTGTAGGGGTTGCTGCTATTTTTTGTGCAAGGCAGTTTAAAATATAAGCTATTCATTAGTCGCAAAAAAATAATAATTTTTGCAAATTTGCCAATTCATAAGTCTTATTTGTCAATAAACTATGATGGCTTAGTCTTGGCGACAAAACCATCTGGCAAAAAAGCATCTCTACAATTTTGAATTGTAATCAAAAAGAGAATAAAAAAGACAAGCATTATTATTATTATTATAAAATAAAAAAAAAAAATAAATCAATAAAGAATAATCATTAAATATTTACAACTTATTAATATATATAAATATTATTTTATGATGATTATATTGCGTAAGGGAAGGAAATGAGAATAAATCTTTGCAGGAATCAGTGAGATATAGAAAGATATCTGGAATTTGTTTAATGTTCTGCCCCAGGCATGTAAAGAGGTTGAGGAACAAAGAAGGAGTTCTCTGGTGTTGCCAAACCGGCATACACCAAATATAGAGACAAAAAGGAAGCCAACAAGCCAATAACACCACCAGCCTTGGTAGCAGGCACACTTCCGTAAAAAGTAGCCACTGCCAAAACCAAGATCCACACCCAAATCAACAAGAACAAGGAGAAGAATGGCCAAGTTGATTTCCAGGTGCACAACCAAATCACAAAGGAGAAAATAAACCAGCCCATGAGAAAAAATCCCAAGGCGTTATTGTATTCCTGTTTGGTGGCATATGAAGCAGAAATATTGAAGGCATCACAAAGAATGGCACCAAAACTCAACCAGAAACCGCCAAAACACGTCAAGGCTGTACCAGCAAAAGTGTTGTCTATGATGAGAGCCATCAAGCCGCAAATCATCTCAATGACACCGCCGTAAAAGAAACAGGAGCCAATCAAGATGGAGGGATTAGTGGCGTCTCTGGTCTGCAAGTGGAACAAAGAAAGCACAAAGGCACAAAAGGCAAAACTGGACAATCCGGCAGGAACCGAGTTCAAACCACGGATTGGAGGAGGAGCAGCAAGACCTGGATTCAAAGTACCACCGAAGGCGGTGATCAATTCGTCCCTTTTGAAGCTGTACGGACCCATGTGGACGATGTCGCCGCCATTGGAGGTGTGTATTCTGTGGAGATTTGAGATCTCGTGGTGATGTGGGGGAGATGCGGCGTTTTTCTCCAAGTCTGGGGGAAACTGTTGCACTGAAGAGGAGCTATTGGAAGCCATTTTAAAAGGGGAGTTATACGGGGATTTTTCTGAGTGAAAATGCGCGAGTAGGAGGAGGAGAACTAGGCCGGGGAACGTAGTTTCGAGTAGAGCGATCAGGGATTGTGTGTTGCTAGAAGACAGAGTAAAAGCAAGCTGAAGGACGATGGCAGAACGTAGTATTCAGTAGAGCGGTGGATATAATTGGCAAAGGTCTAAGGATAGATGGGAAAAAAAAAGTCCAGCAATCGAACTCAAAAAACGGGAGATTCAGGGAGCTATTTATACAGCCAGCCAGACAAACTGCAAGTACCTAATTTATATGGCGAAGCGAGAAAGAGAAGAGAAGAGAAGAGAAGAAGTACGGGGTACAGGACATTATGTACAGAGATGTCCAGCGGATGTCCCGCGCGAGATGGAGATACTTTTCTCGAAGAACAGAACTAATGGGCTCGGGGACATCTGCTTTGCTCAAAGAAGGAAACCCCAAAAAGGCCAAAAATGCCAAAAAGCCAAAATTTTGTTGGGCCCGCTGGATAAAGAAAGAGAAACATGTAAGAGAAAAGACGGAAAAAAGGTGAAAAAAGCTAAAAGAGAAAGTGGAAAAAGTTAAAAGAGAAAAAGAAAGTGGAAAGAAAACAGCTAGTCCAGCACGCTGGGGGGAAATGCAGAGAAAAATGGGGTTTAGCTTGGTTGGTCATGACCGAGCATGATGTGACGAAGTGAAACAGAACAGAGTGGTGCATTACAATAAAATGAAATGAAATAAATAAAATAAAATAAAATAAAAAAAGAAAAAATAAAGAGTCAAAAAAACAGTAAACACGCTACAGGGAAATGAAATGAAATGAAATGAAATGAAATGAAATGAAATGAAATGAAATGAAACGAGACGAAACGAGACGAAACGAAATAGCAGAGAACCACCTTAACTTCACATTAATACAGAAGAAAAGAAAAGAAAAGACGCTGTGCAATATTGCTGCTGCCCCTCCGATACGTCAAGTTGATGCTGCGATGGTTGGTTGGGACAGCTGGTTTTCCAGAGCAACAAACGATGCTGGGCCATAGCTAATAGCTAATAGGGATGCGTTTTTTTTCCATTTCTGTACGGATGGACGACCGGCTGATTTCGATCTTGACGCTAATTGAAACATGGGGTAGACATAGAAGAAGAGCTGCGGGAGTGGCTGAAGCCAGCGTGGACGTTCAGCGGTTCCGCCACTGCTTGCACCTCCCAGACAACACATACCCCACACGGTTGCTGCGGGGTCCCCTGAGGGGTGCGTGCGTGCGGCAAAGGTGAGACAGGACGACACCCACAAAAAAAGCGGTACAAAAAGAAGAAAGGAATACGAAAACGAAAACGAAAACGAAACGGTGGACCGCGGGCGTGCGGCTCACCGGAAAGATTCGCGCAACCTGACAGTCTGTCAGCAAGCAACCATGAGGGTGTGTGTGAAGCGCGAGAAACAGAACGGGCAGCCGCGATGTGCTAATGTTGCACGCTGTCTGTCCTTTTGTGTCTGTCTTTTGGGCGACTTTCTTTTGACGACTTTCTTTTTGTGTCTTTCTTTTTTCCCTTCATTTTTCCCTTCTTTTCCGCGCCCAACGAGGGCATTGCAGGCGTCGGAACGCGTTTTCGTTGGCTGAAAAGCGCGCGCGCCACCAAGAGTGGGGCACATGGCTGTTGTCTCGCTTAATTCCAGTAGCAGCAGCAGCAGCAGAATCTACTGATGCGGGTCGGACAGCGCACACGTGCTTATCACGTGATTTAGAGTGCGTCAAGAAAACATTTACCTCATCACATGGTATGTGCGTTTCGGAGCGCCTCAGTACATTCGTTTGCATACATACTTTTTTTCTGGCCTTTTGTTTTTGGTTTTTGGTTTTTTGGTTTTTTTTTTCCCGTTTTTCTTTCTCGTTTTTTTTCTTTTTCTTTTCTTTTCTTTACGTTTCTTTTTTTTCACCGCAGTTTTGTTATCTTTTCATGTGGCAGTAGAAAAAAATCCCTCTTCAAACGCGGTCAAGAAAAGTTTCACTCATGCCAGATCGCTGCTGCTCCACGTAAGAAAACATAAATAGAAAGTGAATTAATTGCCGGGCAATACATACTACGTACGAAACAAATCAGGAAAAGCTTGGGGAGGGTACTTCAAAAGAAAAAATAGAAGAAAAAAAATAAGAAGAAGAAAAAATTAAGACAAAAAATTAAAATAAAAAAAAAAAAAGAAAATTAAAAAAAAAAAAAAAAGACGTAAATAGATAGATAGATATGCCAACCTATCAGATGCTCAGAAACAGTTCGCGAACAGAACACACAACACGAAAGACCGCTCCAACAACAGATATCAGGCTCGAATCTAGAAATCTCATGTTTACAGACACGCAAATACACCAACCAAGAAAATACTGATAAAATGAACAGAACACAGCCGCAGCAGCAGCTGCTGCTGCTGAATCAGAACGATTCCTCTTCGGGCCGGCACCACGGCCACGGCCACGGCCATGGCCATGCGGCCCATCGCGACAGCGACGAGTCGCCCGCTAAGTTGTTGTCTCCGGTGGACGAATACTGCAAGCGGTGCTCCAAGGTGATCGCGGAAGGCAGGGCGTTCGAGCTAGGCGAGCACAAGTGGCACGTCGACTGTTTCCGCTGCTCGAAATGTTCTTCTTCGCTCGGCATAGATTCAGAGTTTCTTGTAGTCGGCAACGGCGACTTGGTATGCAGCAGCTGCTATTACGACTGCCAGATATGCGGTAAAGTGATAGACGACATGGCCATTATCGCTGGAGGCCAGCCCTTTTGCGCCTCCTGCTTCGTTTGCAAGCTTTGCAGAAAGAGCATAGACAACATCAGGTATGCCAGGACCTCCAACGGGCTATATTGTATGAACTGTCACGACAAGATAGAGCGCAAAAAAAAGAAATACGAGTTGAAAAAGAAAAGACAGCTTCAAAAATTGACTGCTGCATCGCCTACTACTGCCGCTGGCCCAGGCTCGGTATCCTCCCCTTCAAGAGCTACTCCTGCTTTAGCAGCATCGGCGGCGTCGTCTAGTGTGCCTGTCGCCGATCACTTAATAACAAGTATCTTGTCTGCATCGGGCAGCGCTTCCTCCTCGAAAAATGCTAGTCCAGTATACGAAAAATCGTTGCCCTCTATTCCAGCAGGTCTTTCACTGAGCCAGCTTGAACGCCAACATAAATCTATTGCAAATTTTAGTTCTCCGTTCGAATCGGAAGATAAAAGCCCTGATTTGTTGTCTCCCATGTCATTTGATGAAAACAGCGAAGGACATTTGTTCAACCCTGATAATTTCTCGTTATTTACGCCTGTTAGTGCAACCTCAGGTTCCGTGGATCCTTTCCAGCAGGCCATGGCTGCAAAAAATTCTGTTCTCGTTTCGAATTCGGGATCTGCAAGTAATGCTCATGGCACTGGCACTAACAGTATAACCCCGCAAATTGCGCAGTATAATACTACACTTACGATTCCTAAATTAAGCACACCACCTGCTTCTTCTAATAACGTCAAGAAACTATCAACTAGTGCCGCCGCCGCTGCTGCTTCCAGCAACATTGAAGACGCTTCTAAAACTAAGCCTCCATCATTACAACCAGAAAACTCTATCGTAAGTTCTAATGAGGCTCTTCGTTCTTTCAATTCTAATAACAGTTCATTAAACGAAATACCTGGTTTTGTCCATAAAGCATCAACCTCAAAAAGTTTGAATCCTGCAGCTGTGACTTCTTCTAGCAATCTTCGTGCTACTTCTTCTTCATCCAACAATTCCTCTTTTTCATCCTCCGCATCTTCTTCAAAGCAAAAGAAAAAAGAAGATACATCCTCATTAGAGAACTCAAATCACAACAATACCAGCAGTAGTGGTACCACGTTCCCACAACTTTCTAAGATTAAAGAAGAGATTGAAAACCTAACGAATACTAAAAATGATTTAAGTCTTGAAGTTTTGGAACTCTCTAAAACCATGCAAAAATTGAAAATGGAAATTGAGAATGAGAGACAAAATCTTCTTGAAGCTAAGCAATACAATAAAATGTTGAAGAATGGTGGTTTAGTTTCCTCAGATGTCGTCAATAGCAAAATCCTTGATTCCAATAAAAACAAGTCCGCTGTTCATATTGGTAGTAGACACTATAGTCCGTTAACTGAGAAATTTTCTTCTTCGTTAAAAGCTATTAAACTTTCTGGTAATAGCAACAATGTTAGCAGTCATGAACATCATCATCGTGCGGAGAGTTATGAAAGTTTTGACGAGCACCCTCTTCATCTAAGTGCTAGCAATTCTGCAAATAAATCAAATGGACAAATGATCCATTCTGTTAGTACAAGCAATATTATGACGTCTAACTCGCAGACTGCGTCTCCGCAACAGAGTAATTCTCCGAAACAATACATACATGGAGATGATAGCAGCAATAATCTTGAAGTTCCAAAACCTAAAAGTAAAAGATTCTGGAGAAACAAGGGATTTTTTTCGTCGTCGACTCATAATAGCAGCAATCCATCTTCAAGTGGTGAGATTCTTGACTACAGTTCCAACGACGAAGATGAGGAGGATGAATATCAATATGATGACCATGATACTTCCGAAGTAACCTTGAAAAACAAACTCAAGATCAGTGGTCCTGTGGTTTCCCACCAAATAGATCAAGAAACTTTTGAAATGATGAAACAACAAAATCAAAATAGTAATGGTGATTCAGGATTAGTAGTGTCCCTGCCAGCTGCACCGTTATCCGGCACCAAAATTGGTTTCTTGGATAAGTTCAGCATGGCAGTTGGAGGCAGCGGTAACAGCAATGATGCAGGCGCTAGTCATATCAATGCTGCACAGGTCAATATTTCCGCACCTATTATTAATTCCGTGACAAATATTAGTAGTCCTATCTCCACGGCTCATGGGGGCACTACAGGTACTATCACTAGCGTTGCTGGTACAGGCTCTATGGCTGGTATGGTGGAACCGTCAATTGGTGGTGTTGCTTCAGGTAATAAAGATGCCAAAAAATACGAAAATTTAACGTTGATCGAAAAGGCACGGCTGGAGAAAAGAGAGATTCCATTGATTGTCACCACCTGTTTAAAATATGTTGAAAGATATGGATTGAATATAGAAGGCATCTATCGTAAATCTGGTAGTACTTCCCAGATCCAACAATTGGAATTGGCGTTTGACAACTACGCTAACGATAAAGAAGAATTGGAAAGGTGCATTCATTTGGATATTCACGTTGTGAGTTCTGTCCTTAAAAGATACTTTAGAAGATTGAAAGAACCATTGATTCCATATGCATTATACGATGAATACATTAAATGTGGTAACATCAAGAAACAATCAAAAAAAGTTGAATCTTTAAAAACACTTTTGAAAAAGTTTCCAAAAGAGCATTATTTGACCTTGACTTTGCTTTGTAAACATTTGAATACTGTGGCAAAGTATAGCGATGTCAATTTGATGAATCTTCATAACTTGTCTATTGTATTTGCGCCTAGCTTGGTAAGAGATTTGGCTAGTGAGAGGGATATGATTGATATGGCTAACAAAAATGACGTTACTGAATTTCTTGTTAGCAACTACAAAATTATTTTGACCTAAAATTAGAAATAAAATATTTTTTTCTATATTATATATATATATATATATATATATATATACATCGCTTTTATGTATTTTAACTTGATTTTCTATTATTATGTTTTAATTCTTTGCCTTGCTTTTTTTTTTCTCTTGATTCTAACTTATGTATATTCTTCTACGACTACTACTGTTATTCTTTTCCTCTTTAGTGAATGTTTATATTATTATTATTTTATTACAATTATTTACGTATTTGACTCATCTTTATTAGTTTCAATTCATTCAGCTATAGAAGTGGTACTCATAGAGTCATCATCATCATCAGAGATATTTGAACCAATGAAATATTGTGTTTTCAATTCATCAATTTTCTTATGCAATCCTTGAATATGTTTGATAGCAGCTTTTCTTTTTGCTCGAAGTTCAGCATCACCACAGATATTTAGGTCATCCAACTTCATTAATTTCTTCAACAAATACTCCTCAATGTACAAATAAACGTAATTGATACCCTCCTTAACCTTTTCATGATCATATTCAAGTTTGGTTATTGTGGATTTTGCGTTTTCTTTTTCCTTTGATTTACTATTTTTATCAAGTTTGCCTTCAAGAAAATCCACCTTCTCTTTATTAAACTTGATCAAGGATTGTTCATATTCCTTCACCTTAGGCAAGATTTCCTCATCCACCGATTTTACTACGTTTTCAATTTCTAGCTCGGAGTTTTTCTTCAAGGCTTGCTCAGTTATTGGCTCTTTCTTATTTTTCTTGCTATTATTGTTGTTGTTGTTGTTCTTCTTCTTTTTAGTCTTTTTGTTCGATTGTTTTTTGCTGTTACTGCTTCTGGCATGGTCACCACGACCAAATAAGTAAAAAAGACCAGTAATTATAGTAGCGACACCACTTGACATTAGAATAGATAATATATACTTGTCACCAACAATTTTTTCGAGAAAATAGTCGTACTGTTCTTTGCTTAACACCTGTTGGATATACTGATTATAATTAATCACTGCAGATTCAACGTTTTGTTGGATATTGTCCAATTGGGAATCCACTAATTCTTTAAAGCTCATAATTCTGAATATAAAATTAAAAATATTAAAAAATTAAAAAAAATAAAGTACTCCAAAAATGTGATTTTATTATTGTAGATATATATATTATGTGTCAATATAACTGTAGGAAAAATTCATTATTTGTTATGCAAAATTGTCATATATATCTTTTTTCTTTCTTTTCGAGTTTCAGGGATTTTTGATTATTTTTGTTGTTCTCCGAAAAAAATTATTTCAAGAAAATCAACAAAATATGCGGAGGTTATGAGAACTGGTTGAATTATTTTATTTCAGGAAATAAAGAGAACAAATGATATAACCAACATCAAAATCGAGGTAGGATTAAAATAGTATTAAGCCTTCATTAATCCAACACTTATAAATCCTTTCTCGATAGGAATATAATGTACTGTGTTATAGCGTAATGCTGGCTTAGTTGTTTGTGATAGGGGTCAGATCACCTATTTAAGCTACTCAGAAGCAAAATGAGTTCAGTTTGTTTTCACTATGCTCGACTTGTAAGACTTCTCTATAAATTGAATAAATTAAACTATATATTTATACTTCAGTAACCCTAATAGACTTACGAGATTCTTAAAATTTGTGCTTACAGCTTATTGTTAGCTTTTCTATTTTGGGTGCTACACAAAGTAGGTCTTTGAAATTTTTCATACTTGGAAATAGTAACAAAACAAAATCATCATATATAATTGAATTCTGATTTATAGCTAACTTGAAACCTTTCCTTTTAAATATGATCACTCATAAAGATTTGAGAAAGATTTGAGAAAGATATGTCATTTATTAAATAGTTATATGTTCCTTCTCTCTTTCTATGTATCTTCTAGTTATAAGATATAACTTATGAATGCTTAGGGAAATTTAGTCTTTCGTGAGTCCACATTTACTATTGAGTGATTGTTCTACTCTAGTATAAATGATCTTTCCAATTTGTCTTGATATGATATACCGTATGTCAATAAATTTATAAATTATATGGGGCATATTCGTAGCAATACGATACGTTATTCATTATAATCCCAAATTGTGTTATTAATCGTAATCTTCAGTGATTACAATGTTTCAATTGGAGTTACTAGTCAGGTAACTCGAAAAATAATGAGAATAAATATTAATTACTTAGAGGATCAAAAGAGATTTAGGATGCACCTTTCTCAAATGCTTAGTAACAGACAATTTTAATGTTACTAATTTGTAAAATAATATTAGTAATCATATACTTTTAGCAATTCTGAAAATCCATATTCGAACTACAAAATTATTTTATAAAGCGTGGATGGTTTAGTGGTAAAATTCAACTTTGCCATAGTTGAGCCCCGGGTTCGATTCCCGGTCTACGCATATTTTTTTACATTTTAATTTTTTGGCACTTTTAAATACAATTGAAGCCATGATAAAATGTCAACACAGTTTCTGCCGATAAATAAGTTTTAGCAATAACAAAGTATAAATGTTCAAATATTCTACAAATGATTAATCATTTCAAAGTTTGGATGAATACAGTGCTGAATATGAATTTCAGCCTACTTTTATTTCACGTTGCAGATCATAACTTTCAGAAAAAAAAATAAAAAAAAAAAAAAAAAAAAAAATTTAAAAACACATATTCCCGATAATAAAGCTTAAATTTCAAAGATAACAGTTTCAGACGCGTTGTAGGAAACACATAGTTTAGTTGAATCAGAACTCCATGTTACACTAGTAACATAATTCTCGCTATCTTCAGGGCCACTGAGTAGATATTGTGCTTGCACTTTTAATTTTGCTACATCTCCAACTATTAAGGAAGATCCTAGTTCTTTTTCTAATTTGATAATTTTTTCCAATGATTTCAAACTAACTTCAAAAATACTAACTGTGCCATCTTCTGTTGAAACTGCAAACAAATTTTTGTTTGGCGATAGCTTGGCTTCAAAAATTGGAATTCCATCTAAGAAGCTTATGGCAACAATTTTACCGGAATATGCATTCCATACTCTCACAGATCCATCTAAGGAACTACTTAATACGTATTGGCACGGTGCTTTGTTTTTTATAGATTCTTTTTGGGCATCTGTTTCATCTTCTTTAATAATATTCAACCAATCTACTGAAATAATAGCTTGATCATGACCCATTAATATCTGAGAACTTGATTGTGATTTTCCTTTCCATATTCTCACTGTAGTATCATCTGATCCTGTTGCCAAGAGTTTGTGCTCTTCATTGTATGACATGCAACCTATGGCAGCAGTATGACCCAATAACTTACCGATGGGTACAGGCTGACGCAGCGTGACATTAAACAAGAAAATTCCGCCAGCAATACCTGGGACAGCATAAACTGCATTTTGTAACCATATCGGATCCGTACCATAAATTTCATTGGTATTTGCGGGAACTGGAGTGGTGGTAGATACTATTTGTGAACCTGTGCTTATAGGAAGTATGGTTTTTAATATATCATGATGAATGTGTTGAACAGCAGTTCCTGTTGCCACACTCCAAATAATTGTGTTATTAGCTTGATCATGCGATAATACATAGGTATTATCAGAATTCCATTTGATGGCAATAATTGGTGAGTGATGCAAAGTTAAAACATTACGCAATTTACCATCGATTGTCCACAAACGAAGTTCACCGTTGAAAGACCCTGTAAGTAAAAAATTTCCCTTATTCGACCAAGATACACATGTTATATCTTCTGAAACTTTACTATCTTGCGTGGAAAGCGTCACGGAAATACCTAAAGGATGTGGCAAAGAAATATCTTTGGATTGACACTGACCATCCTGTATGGCAGATAACGTTGTAATTATAGCACTTGATTTATGTTCACCCAATGCAAGGGTTGATAAAGCTTTAGGATTCCAGCTTGAAGAGTTACTGGATGGAAATGTCTTGATAGGAGTAAGTAATTTGATGAAATCTTCGTCGTCTTTATTATCTATTTCCGTTTTGGTTTCTTTTATTAAATCCGCTTGGCTATTTTCCTTCTTGGATTTTTCGTCACGAACTTCTGAACTAAGTTTGCTCTCTTCCTTATCGCTCAGTGTATCAATATCACCATCTTTCGAAGCAAAATTTCCTGTAGCTTCTATCTTTTCAGTCTGACTGTCTTTCAACGCTTGAAATAAACTAAATTGGCTCTTTATATCATCTTTTGATCTTAAGCTTCCTTTTTCATCAATTAGTTGATCTACCTCACAATAAAAAATACCTTTTTGGACCAAGTCTACCAAACATCCAATAGGTATTCTCTTCTCGTATGTCGAATCCAAGGTATGGATTTGTGTTTCCTTCTGGAGAGCATAGGCAGTCAATTCATTTCCTGTTTCTTGAAGGTATCTCCATATAAGATAGTTAAGCTCACTGCTTGTTACAGACATCCTTTTTCTAACGATTCGTTACTGGTTTTATAATATCGTGTAATGTATTGTTACAAGGCAATTTCATCATATGCACTAAAAACAACAATTTGTTTTCTAATTCACTATTTTCCCTTGTTTTTTCATTTCGCATTTTACAGGAACAATTAAAAAAATTTTCATTATTTTTTGTACACCATGAAACTTATGATATTCGCACTTTCATAATATCATAAAACCAGATTTAATGAATTTAATGTGATTATTTCTTCATAATTATGAGGTGTTCATTCCAATCAACAGTAAATAAAATTGCTGAATTACTTAATTGTTATGATATATAAGGATCTAAGAAACTTTATAACAGCAGGACTAGATATATATACAAACAATGCAACCGCACAAGGAAGCAACGGCTTCATTGAGAAAAAGTAGAGCTCCAGTTGGAGATTGGAGAAAATATGGAAATGAAAAATCATACCATCCACTTCCACCGCAATCGCAATATATAAATAATCCTAACAACGCTAGTGCCGCCAGTATAGACACTTCCAATTCTAATAATGGCTCATCGTATCGCAAGGATAGTACTGGAACGATACCTACCAGTAACAATGGAAACGGCAATTACCTTCTTCCTAAAGCATCTGGGTTCGATCAAGAGAAGATCAAGAGAAGAATATCCATGAGAGCTGATATGCCATTGGCCATACCTAGTAATATGCCCTCATTACCTATTGGTGCAATGGATATGATTATGAACAACCAATCTGGCTCTGATATGTATGCTCAAAATAATAATAATAGTGCGCTCACAATAAATAGTAACACTTCTCAGCATCTTCAAATTCCTGCCCAGCAACAACAATTCTTACAGCAGAAGCCGTCATCGACCTCCATGCTGGGTAATAGGCCGAGAAATGGTAGTTTTCTGGAACCTTTAGCTAATCCGAATCTTGATTCGCGCACATATGTGATATCAAGATTACTGAATGCTAATGCTTCAGAGGTGGATGAATTCGCTACAAAATTGACGTCATTAAATGATAGAATGGACGAAGATATTAAAAACAATGTAAACAAGAGTTATGAGAAGATTTTAATTGTTCTGAATGATTTGACTGCAACATCCGAAGAATTGAAAGAATTGAAGCTGATGGTTAATAAATTACAGGAAATTGCAGATGCAATGAAGGTAGCGGCAGATTCTCGTATATCTATAGAGGAAAATAAAGACTCATCGAGTGGAAATGGTGGCAGAAGAAAAGGTAGAGATCGCAGTAGTGTGATAATGTTGGAAAAAAAATGGGTGAACGAATTAAATATGTTATTCAAACATGTCGAAGGTGCTCTGAAATTTCTAACTTCAATACCTAACAGACATGTTCTAGTAGAAAGCGGGAAATGGAATGAACTAAATGTTGCAACTTGGAAATCTTTAAAGAACTTAGCACACTTATTTATATTGAACGACCATGTCTTGATAGCATCCGTGAAAATTAAAAATAATAATACGAGATTAGTAGCTGAACAATGTTGGACAATTAGGGATCTAAAAATGATAGAAATTCCTGACACTGAAGAAGGGCATATAGTAAATTTTAAATTCCAGGGATACAGTTATATGTATCGTACTAATAGTAAAGATCAATATTTGAAAGTCACCCAAGCTTTCCATAAAGCCAAATCACAAATGAAAGATATTCTTGAGCAAGAAAGTCTAAGACAAAGACAATTGAGAGATTCTATGTCTATGCTAGGAGACAGAACTTCTAGGCATGAATTAAATGGATTCGACGATGGTACTGTAGGCGGTATAATTTTGGCTTCTAACATGATGGCTTCGCAAAACTCGACAGATATGATGAGACGTGTAACTGAAATCGATGAATTAATTGATGAAATCGATGTGAGTAGCTCATATAGAAAATATCAAGATGCTTATGAATTAACTGAAGAGTGTATTCTGAGAATCAATGATGAGATAAGAAATATCAATCCTGGTGGTGATAGTACTGCACAAGTATTTTATGGTGTGTTACATGAAAGAATCGAACAAAAGAAAGATAATTTACAGAACTTACTAGTCACAGAGATCAATGATGAATTGAACACATACGACGATGTTAAAGAGTATATTGATATACTTAAAAAATTAAAAAGAGATTCTATAGCCAAGGACAGTTTATTGACATCAAGAACAAAATTGATTCATAAATTGATCAAGGACGTGGAATTTGAGGGCGACTTACCTGACTATATCACGCAGGTTTCTATTATTAGATTCCAAATTATTAAGGCTACATCGATTTTGTACCTTCAAGCATTTCATGACCCTGAATTTTCAAGTGATATTATTAAGTGGAGTACCGAACAAATAAAAGAGCATTCACTGTTGTTAGAAAAGCAATTGTTTGACGTGAAATATGGCTCACCTGTTTATAGAGCATGCTTGGATATCACCAAGAGTCAAGCCCAAGATTTAAAATCAGTGGGTTTAGATGTTGATTTCCTTTTGAAATCAATTTATGAGAAATAAACACACATTTATATGTGACTCAGTAGCACATAACACAATACTACGCTATACATGAATATTTTAATAGGAGATCAGATGGTTTATTAACATTAACTGGGGTTTGGGGTTTTTATTTTATTTTTGTTGTATACATAGTGTATATATATAAAGATATATTAATTAAACGAAGAAAATAACAAATTGCGTATACTTTCTTTATCTCTTCCAAAAAGATATATTTTTTTTGCTCTTTCTCATTAACTCATTTTGTATGTTTGATATATGTTTATATTTCGTTGTTATTTTCTTTATTTTATTTTTTCAAAAAGTTTTTTTTCTTTTAGTTATTTTTCTTGAAAAATACATATTGTTGATTCTTTTGAAAAAATATTCAACTTTCTTGTATCAATGCATTAATTTTCTTTATTTTTCGGGAATATTTTATGAATTTGTGGCTCATCAAATTTGATTTGCTTATTTCAATTTGTAGAATAATTTTGGAGCAGCACATTCGTTTATACAGTGTTGTAAATGGAAGAATTCTTCAACACAATCTTCTTTGTGTTCTTTGTGAGCGTAACCTTCTTCTTCTTGTTCTTTGGCGACTCTTTCGGCACATTCACTCAAGTGGTGAACGCTCTTGGCGCATTCAGCAGTCTTAGAACATTCTTCCCTCAATGCATCTAATGGGTCGACTTCTTCTTCTTCATCTTCATCGTCGTCATCATCATCATCTTCTTCTTCTGGTTCTTCAACGACCTCTTCGGAAGCTTCAACTACTTCTTCTTCTTCCTACAAATGACATCGTTAGTAAAAAAATTTCATGATCGTAATAGTTTAGTTCCGGGAATAATGTGTTAGCAGTAGTAGAGAGATATAAAGAGTCTGCGACGTTACTCAAATGAATTTTCCCCAAGATTTGTATTTTTGTCAGACGCTATTAACTGATTAATATTCTATATTTACCGCATAATTCGCGAATATATTTACTGCTTATTCTCAACAAAGGATTACTAAGCAATAATCACGATTGGCTTACCTGGTCCTTTTGATACAAAAACCACTTTTGTGGTTATCAAACGTTATGAAATCGTGTTGATGGTTTCATTACGAATATGAACGCCTCGATTGTAGCAATTAATTAACGAAAGCAATTTACCTTTTCTTGCTTTCTGGATAAATACATCAAAGTTATTTTTATCTTTTTCAAATCATAGATTTTCATAAAATACGTATTTCCTTTTTCCCTTGGCATTGTCTATTCACTGGTACTCGATCATTTCCGCAATTCCTACCCAATTAAAACTTTACTTTTTATCCCCATAAACTCATATTTCTCTCTTCATATCTCTCTGAAAACTAACCCATTTTCATATTCTACCTGGATTTCTCACAAACGCTTCAAACATACTTCTTCGGCGAATGACACGGTTGGGAGAACAGATTCTAATAAGTCAGCAAGGAAAGTCATTTTTTTTGTGATATATATTTATATATATTATATTGTTGATAGTATACTTGTATTAATATCAAGTTCTAAATTGATGTGATTACTCTCAGTAATTAGAATTATCACTTTAAAATTTTTTTCTTGTATTTTTTTTTCTTATTTTTTTGTTTCTCTCACAATTTGGTCCTTTCGTTATTCTGCTATAAATCGTGCAACAAAATTCTTGAATGGAAAAACAGTCAAAAACAAGAAAAAATTTTTTGTCCGGCTCCAACGCATACAAAAAAAATTCAGCCAATGAACTCGTCAGAAAATCAAATACAAAGTATCACATGCCTGCCACGTGACACTTTGTGTATTATTATTTAGTGTTATAATCATTCGATGATTCATTGACCATAATGTATCATCACAATACATCACCTTTTATTATTCCTATTAATTCATCACACTATTATCTACATACCACTTAATAGTTACTATAAATATATATTCCTAATTCTTTCTATCTTTCAAGTTTGCAATCATACTCCTAATCTCATTGGTCAGAACACTCAACAAATTCGTTACGGTTGTAGCCCTCTCTCTTAAATTTATATCACTACTATTCGAGTACCGTTTCGCGCATTCAAATACGCCATTGGTGAACATCAATGCATGTCTTTGAATGATGTTGTGTCTTCTTATTCTATTCACAGAAGTGTGGTTGGCACGACTTTTTCTGCTATCACTAGCAGTACTATGACTGCCTCCAGCCTCAGAGCTGTTGCTCCATAACAAATTAAGCATTATCCAAGCACACGCGATTTTAATATTAGTGTAGTAATGTGTCATGTTGTTTTCATTGTGCAAATCTTTGTAACAACTTACCAAATATTTATCAATATTTTCCGTATCAGACTCTTCTAATGATAAATTATTACAATCTTCCGAGATCATCTCCTTGATTATTACCGAACTGATTTCTTCAAAGTTGCGGCTTTTGTACTTATTCTTTAGGAATATCTTCAATTCGCTGTATTCAGAACCATTATCTTTAATAGAAACTAAATCATCTTCCATATTTTGTTGGCTGCGTTTATTGTTTCCAATATTCTGGGGATCATCAACTATTGGTAACTTCAACTGAAAGATATCATTAATTCGTTTAAATAATACACCTGGTTCACTTACATTATCTTGAGAATTAGGTTCTTCGTCCCAACATATCATGTTTCTGGAATCATCGCCATTTACAGTTATGAGGTTCACTGCAATAGCTAGCATGGTCAATACAATTTCAGGACACTTAATGAGATTATAAACATTCAAATTTTCCAAAATGGATCTCTTTAAAAGCTTCTCTATTTGCAGCTGGCTGGTTCTTTTAGCATTCTTAGTTTTTCTGGCGTTCAACATCTCAATACATCTAACAATTGAATTCTTGTGTATAAGCAAATTTCTCAAAACGCAAAGAATATGATTCTTATATTCCAACACCATACAATTGAACATATCAGCAACTCTCAGATTTTCATTATTTTTTTTATTACTGTTATCATTTGCACTAAGATATCCTAGAAGTTGTTTGTTTGTATCATCATATATTAATATCTTAAAGAAGTCATCGATATGAAAATCTTCCAAAAAATTTTTAGGATCGAAGAACATTATTGTTTGGTATAATGAGTTTTGAAATGCTATAAGATTAGAGATCTTTAAATAGAATATGTCAGATAAACTAATTAGACAAGGAAATTTTATTACTACCTTATCATGATTGTCAGTATCAGAAAACTTAAAAGATTTTAAATGATCACTATCATCAAAATGATCATCCTCTCTTGAAGTATATCTGTAAATCTTAGATATATCACAATATTTTCCTAAGTATGACTCAACAAATTCTGACACATTACACGATTTTGTAATGCTGTTTTTTTTGAAATCACCACTAGTCCAATGATTAAAAATTCCAAACAGTTCGCATTTTTCTTGTTCATCATATAAAATCTCACATTCCTCTTCTCTTTCATTAGACATACCTCCATTTAGTGCATCAAATTTAAAATTCTCGATAATGAAATCACGAAATGTTTTCAGATTTTCGCTTTTGTCACTATCAGGTAATAATGATTTTTGAATTAGAGTTTTGACGGGCGACATCGGCAGGTTTAAATTCGCTAGTACTAAACAGGTATTTGTTCTAATATCCATCATATAATGTATAATAGTAGTAAACTTTTTAAAACTTGAAATTGTTCTAATCTTTGAACGCGAAACTGGCATTTGATTATTCGCAATATCAATTTCAAGAACAGAGCAAAATTCTTCTCGATCACCTTCATGATTCAGTGCTGTTTCATTAATCATACCTATAACTTTTCTAAGGCCATCTGATTCAGTTTTACCCTTCATCTTTCGATCACTGACCTGCAAATTTTCAAAATCAGATGTACAATTATAAAATAACTCAACAATTACTGGTAAATTCAAACAACGAAGTAACTCAGATCGGCAAATGCTTGCATCTTTTGATATTTTTTTGACCATCCATAATAATTCTCTTAAGAGTCGATATATTGCTTGGAATTCTAAAAAATGACGATCACTATATTTCAACCACTTAGTAAATACGGCACTGGTAGTTGCAGACGACTTTTTATCAAAATGAGACATGAGTTTTCCATTGAGAAACAGATAAAGAATCATGGTATTTATAATGACAATATTAAACAAATTTTCCAAACGATCGGCCTGTAATTTGCATTGTTGGTTCTTATTGGTTTCAAAATTTGAAAATGATTTGGCCTTCAATGCGCCGCGGTATACGTTTCTTGGTTCATAGCTAGTATTAGATTTTGCTACAAAGAAAGAAGCTGTCGATGAAGACACTGTATGACGTCTTATGGATGATGAAGAATAATACTGTAGCGTATTAAGGGTCTGATTACGATATGGAATTGAATTTCTGGTCAGTTTTTTGGAACTCTTATAACATAACCCTAGAAGTCTCATCAAGATATCATTCTTAATAGTCAGTTTAAGAGATTCACGGGATCCGCTTTCATAATTTTTATCGTTACCATCTTTTAAGGCAGAACCTTCTAACGTATCATCAAAGCTAAAGGAATCTCCAGTCGTACTAATTCCTCTTTTATTAAGATTTTTCTTCTTTTTGGTTTTTTTGTTGGGATCTGTTGATTTTTTATTGCTTGATATTGGAGACTCGATAAAAAAATTTAAAATTCTAAAATAAACGTACAAATTCTCAAAATCTGCAAAGCTCGCAACTTTGAATATCGAAACCTCATCGAAATTCGAAAAAATATCATTGTAGCTCTTTACGTATGACATAAAAATATTTTTATTATCATCATAAACACTTTGTGACATATCAATGGATTCCATGAAAGTAAGAATCAAACTGTTGATACAGCTAAACAATTCCCTAAATAACATATCGATAATTCCATGGTCATACAACATAAAATACACAAAATCATGAACCTCCAAACGCACCTCACTATCAGTTTCTCTATTGACATCAAAAGTTTTTGACATATTATAAATACCGGAGAGCCCATCGATTAAAGGCTGTTTCATAGAGCATATGTTTATCACATTCATCAACAAGAACACGGGATACATTTTCTCATTTCTTAAAATTATTCTTCTGTAAGTAGTATCATCATCATCCTTGATATTTATGGTATCTGTGTGGAGTGGTATATTGATATTTTTAGTCTCCGAAATTGTGTCTTGTATGAGACTTTCTATGTCTTTCCTACTAATCCCTTGAAGATTATTTTCAGTTGAAAGTAGAAACTTTTGCCAATGTAATTTGTTTTTCAAATCTGTAAGATTAATTCCTTGAGTTTTAATTAAAGCAACCAAAAATCTCATACTTTTACAAATTAACAACTCTTTAACCTTCTTTTCTGTTTCCTCCCCATTATGTGTGTTAAAAACAATAAATTCTTGTTGCAGAAGTGTAACATTCATTGAGGCGAGACGAATATGAAAATCAAAACAGGAATTAGATACAATGAAAGCCAAAAATATTACGCTTCTTGGTAACTGTGGAACATTCTCAAGTTTATTTTGTTTTATAATACTTGATATATTGGTTAATGAATACAAAAGGCCTGGAAAATACACTGGTATTATATGTTCAAGTTCAATGAAACTATCCATGGCATCATCAATGCTGGTAGGAAGAAAAAATTCATTGAAGATATCGTATTGACTGAGAACTTCTTGAGTTATCTCTTCATTTAGAGTGGTGACATGTGAAACTGGGATGCCACCTAATGATTGATTTTGATTCACTTGAGTTAAAGTATTTGATATTGTTGGTTTATTTTGGAAATCTTTACATTTGACAGACAAGGCTAAGATATAATCTAATAAGGGATATGATTGAATTATAGTGAATTTGAATAGCTGTAAATATAAATTGGTAATCCAGCACAAGTTTACGCTTTTCCCATTTTTGTCATCTTCATCAATATATTCCGATTCAACTGCCAAGTTTGCTATGATGTTGAAGGCATCAGCCATACAAATTGAAAATAGCTCCTGGGTTCTAAGGTTTTGTAACATGCTATTCGATTGTGATGGAGATGGGAAGGAACTACACTTAAGGTTAGTAGCTATTAGCAAGGATAACGATTCAATAAATTGAATATCTAAATTCAAAGCTCTTTCGGTGCTCTTTTTATCTGCTACTATAGAAAATGAACTCAAAGCTATAAGTTTGAAATTCAATGACAAGTTTTTCAACGTGTGTTGAAATTTGTCGTTTCTATTTGAATCAAGCTCTTCAATGAGCATTATGGAATGGGCTTTGAATTTTTGGATAACACCTAGTTTGGTAAATATTTGATTGACTAAACTGTTTAAAGTTTTGATGCTCTGTTGTTCTTTATCATTCGATGCATTTGTGTCTGCTGAGATAGGAGTCAGCACTTTTGCCAATGAATTAAAAAGGATCAGAATTAGATATGCTAAGAGTAAATTATCATCATCATCATCATCACCATTGTAATCCTGATCTTTGATTGGTTTTAGCTCTTGAAGGACGGTAGATAAAAGGTCATTCTCAGATTTTTCAGATATTAATAGTAAATTTACCTTGAGAGATGGTTCAACGGTGATACAATTGATGAGTTTTCTCAAGAACTGACGCTTATTCGTCAGGAAATCCTCAGGCGATATAAGAAACGGGAAGCTTAGCATAGACATTCTTGATATTGCTATTAAAAAGTCGCTTGATTATTCTAATTGACGTGATTCGGATTTCTTTAGCATTATTATATACCATTTCTGACTCAAGAACTATAGTCAGCCAGTTATCATAAAGAGGTCCCGCATTTTTTGTAATAAGAAAAAGAGGCAAATCTGATGACATATTGTATTTTTTTGCGCTTCAATGCACGCGTTTGTTGCTTTTAACGCGTATGTATACGCGTTAAAAGATGATTATTGAGATAGCTGTTAGAACTGGTCAACTTTTGATCATTAACGGCAATATTAATAGCCTTGATGAACGAATTCTGCGTTTCTTTATACTTTAAACCTTTTTGGAATACAGTGTTAGTTTTTGAAGAAATTTTGGTGATGCAGAATATAAATTGTAAGTTGTTGAATCCAAATATTCTCATAATCTCAAAATTTTTCAAGAAAAATGCCCTGAAATGTCGTGTTTCTCAAACCAAGGATGGTACGTTTCAAGGTGAGTATAAATATTACTCTTTGGAAATTTTCGATGGTTAAGGCCAATATTGTTTGGTATATTGTTGACCAACTTTACCGTCGAAGTAATACACTACATACACTTTTTTCTTTTTTTTTTTTACATAATTTAACATTGATAAATTCTTTTTAAGAGCTTTGGATTATACACGCTTGTATTATTACTCGGGCATACTGAATAATCATTGAACGGCAATGAATGTGAAAACAATGGAGATAGAAATATCGAAATTTGTATTGTCTGAGCAAAGTTGAATCTACGTTTTCTCGATCTTTTATATAATAGTATTTATCACAATGCTTTTGTTGTAATATATGTATATTATGCCATTGTATTTTATATTCTTTCTCATTTCATGGATAGTTTTGATATTAGCGGCCCAAAAAAGATTTTTACCTGCTGATGCTGTTAACTCAGCTTAGAATAGCTCCAAGTACCAGCTAATAATGATATAATCATGCTCTTATGCGTCACGTGACATATTAATACTCGAGTATCTTCTAGTCGTACTTCCAGGCGTTTCTTGTTAACTGGCATGAGTTCTCTATCAATAAATAATTATCCGAACCTCTTATAGTTACTATCATGTCAGATATATGCATCTGTGGATATTACTTATTGTAAACAATAACTTTAAAGCAAACTTTTTTTTTTAAAAGAAAGACTCATTCATAGCTACGAAAAACAAACCTGTAGTATTATTTATTTATGCCTAAATTAATTTTTGAAAATGTATGTATTTATGTTTATGTGTATCCAAACATCCATGTAATGCTAACCCTGAGTGATGACAAACTAAAAAAAAAAAAATAAGAATACCACTTAAGAAATTCCCAATGTTGAACTGTACCGCTAACGCTCCGCAATATTTTCCTTATCCAATAATAATACACTAACTAGCGCCCAATAATTATTCGCAATTTACCTTTTTCTTCTTCTGGCTTGCTGCGGAATGCTTACAGCTAATATTGTACAACCCTTTCCAATTCCAATATGTATTTGCCTTGTTTGAACTGCTGATCCACATCGTCTGCCTTCAAATAGCGCCAGCCCAACATTCTGTCACATTGCGAGCAACAGTAATTCTGAATAAGATACTGGCCTGTAGTCATTTTTTCAAGAAATATCTCCTTACATAAATCAACATTGTAAACGTGACTGACAAGATGTGCATCTCCCGTGGTGCCTCTGTAGGAGCGAGACAACAAATCATCACTGGAGGCAATGGCGGTGTGGCATTTCGCACAGACATAAACTATGCTACTATGATTGTTTCTCAGAGAAGAAGGTTTCCTTCCATTGGTGTAGAAAACGTCTTCAGCTGTAATGTGGGTGAGGGATACCAGAGGGTGTGATTCAGGAGCTATTATACCCATGATCGTGTTTTTTTTTCTGCTTTTCTTTTCAAAAAAAGTCACAACTAATATCAGAGTTGCCCAGTAAGTACGTAGTTTCTGCTATGATTTTGGTTTTGATATTGCCTCTTCTCAAATTATATCTATTAAGAATGTCTTTAAATAACAAAGAAATATACTTGCTGGCACCAGATAGTATATATTTCCCAAATGACTCAAGTGTCAAAGTTAAATCTTTTTAGTCAGTTTCTTAGAAAGCCTTATCATAAAAATTTGACTACCATAATATGGGGTAAGAAATGCTAAAAAAAAAGAATATCACGTGCCCCACGTGTAACTTTATTACACGTGCCACAAAGATAATGATATAAAGTGTGAAATTTTTTTTTTTTCGACATGTTTATCTTTTTTGATAGACAAAATGTTTCATTATCGTGGTCCTCTTTGAATTCAGGAACGATTAATCAGCCTTCTCATCCAATGGTATCTCTACAATTAACACAAAATACACAGTAAACTATGAAATACTGCCAAAATATATGAAAATACATTATATTGAACATTAAACTTATTGCGAAGGATTGATATACTAAAAGCATACATATTACCCATTTAATGAGCAGGCAGTTTGACATAACAACATCATCAGTTCATGACTTGCCGCAGCTGGACGAAGAAGAGCAAATACAGTCTCCATCCTCATATTTTTCAGCTATAGATAATGAAGACAGTGAGAATGACGGTTCAGAGAGTGATAACAGCCATCATTATGATAACGAAAACGATCGCCATGGCGGAGGCACAGCCCCCGAAATACAGAACAATTCTCATCCGTTTTTGAGCAGGATGAGAACCAAGAGTTTTGTAAACTACACTCGTTATTCCAAGAGAACTGCAGGCCAAATTTTCCGTGACGCAATTGCGACCATTGACACGAAGTTTGGAAAATATATCCGATTTCTTTTCCCTAACTTCATCTGCATCCACTATTTTTACATCATTTTCTGTGGCTTGATATTCTCTTTTTTCCTTTATATCTCGGGTAATATCAAATATATTGATTGTTTTTTTATTTCTTATGCATCAGTGAGCCAAGCAGGGCTTAACACTGTGGATTTGAATGATATCCACCTATTTCAACAATTATTGCTTTATTTTGTGTGCATTATCACAACTCCAATTTTCATTCATACTGCCGTCGTTTTTGTTCGTTTATACTGGTTTGAAAGAACATTTGACTCTATTAAATCAAAATCAAAGTTGAACTTCAAAATGAGAAGAAATTTGACATTAACTGCACGTGCAAAGACCAGGCGCAATAATGATACTACAGATAAAAATGATGGTTTTGTTTCAAAAGTGGCCAGTAAAATTTCACCATTGAGCTCCTGGAAGGTTCGAAAGACTGATACAAAGAAAAATAAACGTAACAGCAACATTTTAATTGAACTTCGAAACATGCTTCCGGCAGGCTCAAACGCTCTTCATGCTGCAACAACTGTTAACACCAATTCCAATAGACCCCATAATAAGAGATATAGTTTCAGTTTTAAGAATGGTGCTCAAAGGACATCAACAAGGAATACAAATGATAATAGCAATCCTTCTAAAAAGTTTGAGCCCACAGATATGTATCGATCCATAGCAATGATGCGCGAAAAGAAGGAACAAAATCCTGTAACTCAAAACATGGATAGTACAAATAATTCAACAATAGTAACCCCTATACAGAACACGAATGACGTAGATCACAACGATAGAAACTTCTTGTATCCTATCTCCTCAGTGAATTCCAATGGCAATGTCAAACAAAGTAACAGTCATTTTGATTATGAAGAAAATGAAGGACCAGCACTTGTAATCGATGGACCAGCAGAAAGAATGGAAGCCTTAAAAGAGGAGCAAAAAAAAAAAAAAATGAAAAAGTTACAACAAAGAAGAAAACAAATGAGAAACAAAATGCAGAAAAAGATGAGAAAGATGAGTAAAGGAGCTGGAAAAATGACGTCGGATCATGATGAAGAAACCTTGATGTTGGATAGTAATTCTGATGATAATGTCAAAATGAGTAAAAATGGTGCTGGAAATGGAAGTTTTGGTTCTTTTTTGCTTCAAAAAAAAAAGGCTCCATTATTCTCTTCAAAGAAAAAGCACAGTAGTAACGATGCAAACGAGGATGATGACGATGATTTTGCTATTGATGACGATGAAGACCAAAATACTGATATTGAAAACGATGATGATATGGATGATTCAAAGGTTCAAAAAATATCACCTTCAAGAGGTGAACTGGATGATGAAGAAACTATAGATCCAAATCTCATAGTTAGGCATTGTTTACCACACCCACAAGCAACAGAAAAAGAATCAATGAAAGTATCACCTAATGCGAATAATGTTGACAAAAGCGGTGATCAGCTGTCTAATAAATCATCCAATGAAGAGAGTACAAGTGTGTCCACTGGTAATACTTCCCCAATAATCGCTGGCAGCGGAAACAACGACAACATTCAACAAGGTCGTGGTGGCTTGAGTTTCAATATTTCGGAAAGACCAAACCGTCCAAGACAATCTTCTTATTCATCATACAATAACCAACCTTACAAAAAAGGACAACTTCTTAAAGATATGAAAAAAAGACCATCATTTTATTTGCAAACTGTGCAGAAAAAACTTAAAAAGTATCCTTCCATGATGTTTGAAGATCTAAATAATAGTAACTCCTCGAAAAATCATCACCACGGCAATAAAAATATTAAAAATTTGGGATTACACCGTAGCATGAGTACAGGTTATTTGTCTTTCAACCCAACATTCGGTCGTAACTCAACTTTTGTTCCCCTCAACAATCAACAAAAGGAAGAACTTGGCGGTGTTGAGTACCGTTCCTTGAAACTTTTAGCGAAAATTATCGTTGTTTTCTATTTTGGATCGCAACTTCTTTCGTTCGTTGGATTGGCAATCTTGATTAATACAAAGCCTTATTATAAAAATATTGTTGTTGAGTACGGAGTAAATTCAACTTGGTGGGCAGGGTTTACAGGATCTTCAGCATTTAATAACCTGGGTTTGTCATTGACTCCTAATAGTTTAAGCTCTTTTATAACAAATGATTTTACTTTGCTATGGTGTTGTTTCTTTACCACTATCGGAAATGTTGCTTTTCCTATAGCACTTCGTGCTATTATTTGGTTTTTGTTTACTTTCTTAGCTAAAGATTTGTCCTTATTTAAAGAATCCTTAGGGTTTTTACTTGACCATCCACGTCGTTGCTTTACAATGCTATTCCCTACCATTCCAACATTATGGTTGTTTGGAGTCTTGTTGATCCTTAACATTTTTGACTTGGTCTTGTTTTGTATCTTGGATATTCACAATGCAGATTTTGATTCTATTGGGGTGGGAAACAGAGTCCTTGGTGGATTTTTTCAATCAATCAGTACCAGAACTACAGGATTTACTTGTATGAGTATTGCAGACTTGCATCCAGCAGTTCAAATTTCTTACATGGTTATGATGTATGTATCTGTTTTCCCTATCGCTATCTCGATTCGTCGTACTAATGTTTACGAAGAACAATCATTGGGTGTTTACGGACAATCCGAATCTGAAGAATCTTCTCTATCCGACGTGTCAGGAAATGATGCAGATAGTAACACTGATAATCATTCTAAAAATAAAGATCTCCAGAAAAATTCAAAGAGCAGAAGATTTGTCGAAACGCATCTTCGTAAGCAATTATCCTTTGATCTTTGGTATATTTTCCTTGGTGTTTTTATTATAGCTATCGCCGAAGGTACTAAAATCAGAGACGAAGAACAACCAGATTTTAACTTGTTCCTGGTAATTTTTGAAGTAATTTCAGCTTATTGTTGTGTCGGCCTTTCTTTGGGTTATCCAAAATACGACACATCTTTTGCTGGTCAGTTTAATGTGATTAGTAAATTGACACTTGTTGCAATGTTTATCCGTGGAAGACATCGTGGTCTACCTTATGTGATTGATAGAGCTATCATGCTACCAAGTAAAACCATGGAACTTCGGGATGAGCTTCAAGCTAACCGATTTCGCCGCTCACCGCATCATCATCATACTGCTAGCACTGAAAATAATCGCGCAAATTCAGATAATTCAAACCAGGATGTTCATAATAACAGCAACTACGAAGATGACGATTTTGTTTCACCAACTAGCAATTCCACTACCAGAAGTGATCAACGTACGTCATTTAATCATAGCCCACAAACGACAACTAATCAGCGTACGTCCTTCAACGATGGCCCACAAACGACAACTAATCAGCGTACGTCCTTCAACGATGGCCCACAAACGAGAAGTAATCGTACGTCGATCAACGATGGCCCACCAACAAGAACTAATTTAAACCATAGACAAATTGATGAAGTTATTGATCCAGAGAACGAGAACGCTGTTGAGAGACATCCACATACTGTTATTAATAGTCCTAATTTGGATGAATTGAATCAAAGAAATTTAGATGAAATCATGCATGAAAATTTACTTGAGGATAACGATGTAGTAAATCACAGCGAGCAAGAAGATAACTCATCTGACAATAATGCTGAAAGTACTGAGAATGATGAAGATAATCCCGTTATCAGAGCGAAGCCTACACGAAGAAATACTATTACTTTTGGCACTGACACAAGTTTTAGGACCAATGCCAACAATTATCAGCAATTTTCATGAATACAACATACTATTTTGCATTTGTTTTTACATTAAGTACACTATATATTTTATTCGTTTGTTAGTTTTTAATAAAAAGTTTTATTCTTAAATACTGAAAATAAAATATTTAACACTATTATTTAGTTTGCTGCATATAGATACACCGAAAATATTGGAATTTAAGCTGAACCGGAATTTATAAGTTTTTTTCTTAAAGATACAACAGAATCTTTTAATTCATCTCTTTCTTGTTTGATAATGAAAAGCTCAGCTTCTAAATCCTTAATCTTAAAATCGTATTGATTCATTTCATCATCATCATTTTGACCTTCATTATCAAAACTGGTATTCTTTGATTTAAGTTGCAATTCTTCAAATTGAGTCTTCAATTCATTATTAATATCTTTTTGTTTATTTAATTCTTTTTGAGACATTTCTAAAGCACGACCAGTTTTCTTTACAGAATTAACTGCAGATTTGTAATTTTCTTCCAATTTATTGAGATCATCCGGGTTAACAGCTGATTCCTTGGAATTATCTAACTGGCTTTGCAAGTTGACATTTTTGATCTCATACTCCTTATTAAGTTGAATCAACTCATTGAGTTGTGCTTGCAATTTATTAAACGCTCTACCATTGGATGACGAGGTAGAACCAATTGATAATAAGGATCTGTTGGCACCTTCCATATTACTGTCTTCAAAATCTTCAGTGTCATCAAATGTAGTACTACTATTACTGATCAAGGATTTATCTAATTCGGAACCAATTTCCTTCTTGGATTTCCATAAGTTGACTAACTTACCAACATCTGTAGAAATTGAATTAATTTGTTCATTAGCAATAGATCTTTGAGAAGCACGGTTCTTTTTCAAATTGGAAACTTCTTTCTTTAAGATATCATTTTCGGTTTGTAAATTATGAATCTCCTCTAAATATTCTTCAGTCTTTTCGGACTTCACACTTAATTCATCAATCATTTCTTGTTGATGTTGTATAACAGCATTTAAATTAGACAATTCTCCAATAGAGTTATTCATGAATGGTTCAAATTCACTAAACTTTTGGTTCAAAGTTTCATTGTCTGCTTGCAATTTGATTAATTCGGACTGAAGTTCAATATTTTCACGTTTCAAATTGCTATGATCGGAATCAATAGCAGCCGAATCACCGTTGATTTCTCTATTGGTAGTTACGCTAGCAGCCGCTGCGGATAAGCTGGCGATCTTTGCATCCTTTTCCATTAACTCTTGTTTTAAACCATTTAATTCTTTCAGAGAAGCTTCATTTGTTGTTGCTAAGTTTTTATTATGAGTATTTCTAGTGGCTGTCGCTTCATTTTGCAATTCTTGAATTATAGAATCTTTCTCTTTTAGGGTCTTTTCCAAATAATCACTATTTTGATTTAAAGTTTCCATATCAGTCTTCCATTGTTCAGCTGTCATTTCTCTTTCATGAAGTTGTGCTTGTAAATGTTGGATCTGGTTTTTCAATTCATCTTTTTCGGAGGTATTCAGCAAAGAATTTTCTAATTCTACAATTCTGCTCTTAGCAGCCACATGATCATTCTGTAAACTGTTAATATGGCTAGATAATTCCTTATTGGAGACATTGTTTGACTCTTTCAAGAAATTATTGTCCTCGATCAACTTACTATTAGCAACTTCGAAATCATGTATCTTATTCAGAACAGCTTGCGCCTGGTTGTCCATTTCGAGTTTTAATTGAGACAACTCAGATTCCAAAGATTCAATAATTCCTGCAAATCGCTGTTTCTCAGCATTAGAAAGTGATGGTGATTGCATATCACTACTAGCATTCGAAACCAAAACCGGCGGATTGATTTCTCTTTGAACGGGAACAGGACTTGCTTGGTGAATACTTTTAACCTTATTTGCCATTGGATCCATAGTTGACTGTTGGTTGTTGGTTGTATCTGGACTGCCAACAGATATAGCAGAAATAGGAACCAAGCCTGCCAAACTAGCAGTGGTAGGGCTTGCGAACAAATCAGTGTTTCCATCTGTGATATTGCTTTGAGATTCAGTTGAGATGTTAGCTGGGGATGTTGAAGAAGATGGCGGAATTCTTTTAGCTGGAACGCTGCTTGTTTGAGAGTCTAAAAGATCAGCAGAAGAGTTCACGTAAGTATCTAGTAAATCCATAGACTTTCTTGATGGTTCCAGAACTTCTTTATTATTGATAATTGGAGAAGAATTTGAAGTTACAGCACTTGGAACAGCTTGCTTTTCAGAAATTCCAGGAGAAAAAACACCACCATTATTATTACTTCCAGAAAGCATAGCAGAGCTGTTTGGTGTACTAAACTTACTTAATGGCATCATATTCTTACTAATACTGATCTGCGGAGGTTTGTCATCCCACAAATCGTACATTTTAAATTTGATGGACCACTCATTATATAAATCCACATCAAATACGTAAATCATGACACCAGCATTCTCATCCTTGTTGATCCTTTCAAAGTTTCCAGGTACAGGAGAAGAATAATCTAATTGGTCACCACCCATGATTACCAATTTATTATTTGAGGATGCAAGAATCGCTGTCGAGGAAGAGGCGTTATCAGATAATATGTGTTGGCTAATAGATACATTTGTGAATCGTCTTTGCATGTTATTATTACTGTGAATACTACTAGATGAACTCTCGATACTATTGGATCTTTTGGCAGTGACAGATGTTAAGGAATGTCCACATCTTGCACCTGGGTTTAAGGCAAAGCCTTCAACTCTCGTCCAGTATAAACTGTTCAAGTTCAAGATGTACAAATCACCGATAGGTTCATTTTTCGAATTTTTTCCACCGTAGACAAACATTAAATGTTTTATAGTAGTAGCGGAATGTTCTTCCATTGGAGGTGGAATATCACCAAAACATCTGAACTTAGTAAATCTAACACTATCCGGATCAAAGCAAAACAATTCATTAGATAAAGAGTTGACACTGGCACCACCAAATATATACAATTTATAATTATGGATCACCATGGTATGATTAGTCAAAGCAGGAGCATTATCTGCGTCCAAATTGGCCTTATCCCAGTGGGAATTTGGTTTTCTGAAAGAGGATAAATCAAATATCCATAAATCGCTGAAAATTTGGGAATCTAATTGACCACCAAAGAGATATAATTTAGACTGCACGTTAGTTTTTGCAATGACACCAAGAGTATGACCATATCTGCCGCATGGTCTTTCACCTTGTGGATGAGGGATAGTCCATTTTAAGGAATTAATATTGAAAAGATATAAATCATTATCTAGTTCACCTTTTTCGTTAGTTTGAATAGTATCACCACCAAACACAATGAATGCGTTACCACAAAGACAAGAGTTATGGCCCACTCTAGGAGCAGGAATTCCATCAAAGTTTTCAATAGTTCTAGCTTCCATGGTTGCTGAATTGATGGCCCAAAGATCACCGTAAACTGAGCCTTCCCTTAAGCCACCCATCGCAAATATGTGACCCTGCTCCGAAATAATGGATGATGCGGTATGTCTATAACGAGGAAACGGTGATTCCAACATTTTCACCCTTATCCACGGGGTAAAGTTTTGTATGGCAGTGATAAGTTGCTGCTGCTGTTGTGCAACAACTTGCGGGCTTGCATTGCCCATTTGTCTTTGTTGCTGTTGCTGTTGGAAACCGTTAGGAGGAACCCTTCCATTAGTGAAAGAGGAATTAGGTCTTTGATTAGCATTGTTGAAAGGCTGTTGTTGTTGCTGTTGAGGTGGTTGTCTCGAAAAACCACCGCCTGTGTTGTTGTTTTCCATTGGACCTCTCATTAATGCTTGTATGTTCGAAGCCGCAGATTCCAAAGGAGACAAGCTCTGGCCTGCGGTAGGAAGCATTGGTAACTGTCTTTGCGCAGAGGGGGCCGTGTTCATTTGGAAAGGGTTCTGCGGTGGTGCTTGTTGTTGGCCTTGTACCATTGGCTGATTAGTGTTGCTGCTTGGATGCTCAGACGCAGAATGGAGAGATATGTCTGGCGACATGGACTCATGATTAATGGATTGCGAGGACTCAGTGGTATGTCTGTCGGATTCATCCACCGACTCTTTCGAATGGATTGAAGGAGATTGCTGGTGGTCCTTGTTCTTTGACGAATCCTTCTTGTCCTTTTTGTTTCTTCTAAGTTTAAACATTGCAGTATTAATCGTTTCTCTTCTTTCTATCTTTCTATGAACGATACTCGTGTGTTTCGGACGTAGACCTGTATCTATCTAAAGATGTACCTATTAATCTTTTTAATGAAGTAAACGTTATAAAGGACTAGATTCAAATATCCAGGGTCAAAAATCAAAAATCAAAAGATGATAAATTTTTTCTTTGTTTTCCTAAGAAATTTCGTGTTTCAATGCGTTTTTTTGTCGAGCACGGAAAAAAGTAAGAAAAGAAAAAACAGGTTTAGATAAACAGATTACCCTGCCTAACCGTAATTGGCAATAATAAATGCAGCACAATCAGCAAAGATACCAAGCACCTTCCCTTACGCTTATCTCAGATATTGAAGTTGTGTCAAAATTCTAACAAGAAATACAAGAAATACAATAAAATTTACTACAAAATGTCTGTGTTAAGTGAATTTGAAGGCTTGGGCTGTTTGTCAGCTCAAAAATGGAACGAATTGGAAAAAATCAAGTTCAAGCCAAAACCAGTGGGTGAATATGATATCGACTTGAAAATCGAAGCTTGTGGGATTTGCTCCAGTGATATTCACAGTTTGAAAGCGGAATGGCAGAAAACCTACAACTACCCAATGGTAGTGGGCCACGAAATTATCGGCACTGTGATCAGAATCGGTGCCAAGGTTGCCTCGTTGAAAGTCGGTGACAGGGCAGGTATTGGTGCCCAATCCTATGCCTGTTTGTCATGCGAAGATTGCCATCATGACAACGAACAGTACTGCACAAAGTCTGTTGGTACATATAATTCTAGGTATGAAGACGGCTCCCTAAGCTATGGTGGCTATGCTTCTCACGCTAGAGTTCATGAGCATTTTGCTTTCAAAATCCCCGAATGTTTGCCTTCTGCTGCTGCTGCCCCAATGCTATGTGCTGGTATCACCACATACTCTCCGTTGGTCAGAAACGGCGCTGGACCAGGTAAAAAGGTCGGTGTCATTGGTATCGGAGGTCTCGGTCATTTTGCTATTCAATTTGCAAAGGCTTTAGGTGCCGAAGTTTACGTTTTCTCTAGAACCAACGCCAAAGAACAAGACGCTAGAAAGTTGGGTGCTGATCATTATATTGCCACCAGTGATGCTGAAAACTTCAAGCCGTATTTCAGAAAACTAGATTTTATTGTCGGTACTGCCAACTCTGCCAAGGGCTACAATTTGAACGATTATTTGTCCACCTTGAAAGTCGGTGGTAGATATGTCTCTGTCGGGTTGCCTGGTGATGGTAACTTTGAAGTCAGCACTAGAACTTTTATCAGAAACGCTTGTGCGATGAGTAGCAGTTTGTTGGGTTCCAGAAAGGAGATTATTGAAATGTTAGATTTCGCTGCAGAAAAGGGTATTAAAGGTTGGGTTGAAGAAGTCCCTATAAACGTTAAAAATGCAAAGGTTGCATTGTCTAGAATGGACAAAAATGATGTCCATTATAGATTTACCTTTGTCGATTACGATAAGGAATTTAACTAGAAAATTGAAGCACAAAGAAGATTTTTTTTTTTTTTTGAGAGGTTTGTTAGGACTACTCGGTTGTTTATGTAGCTTTAAGAATCTATTAAATAATTACTAATATATTTGAATCAGACTGTATTTATATACTCATCCAAAAGCAATATTTTCGCAGTACGAAACTACAAGCTCTTGATTCACTGCAAAATTAACGAACAAATTACTCAAGATTTCATCATTACTTGGAGAGAAGCTGTTACGAATGTAGCAAAATATCAGGGAACTTGCCGTCAGCAGCGTGGCCGCGGTGTTAGACTTCTGATTCTTCAATTTCTTTCCGAGAAATTGAACCACCAGAATGAATTGATTGCTGCTCGTGATTCGGTACACTCGCGGCTCTATCTGAGCTGTGGATCCTATAGATTGAAATCTAACTTGAATTTTTTGTGGCATGGTATCTTTGGTTTTTAGCACCAGAACTTTTGCTTGTTCTGAGCGTTCTTGTATTTCATTGCTATTGTTATCATCGCTGTTGCTGATAATGATATTATTGCTTGTGTTTTGAGAAGACAAGTGAAGAAGTCCGACATTGAGGGAGTTGCTGGTGTTATTATTCTGATTAAGTTCTACAAGGTTTCCTTGATTCGCAGGCAAGTCTGAATTTGAAAGAGACGTAGTTGTTGTGGACGATTCATCTTCTTCATCATCATCATCGTCGTCAGATAGAAGAGGGTTTGCAATATTATTGGTACTCTCAGTCCCAATATATCTACTCATCTTAATATATTCTTATCCACTTCTTCTCATTAATCAATCAATATTCATTGAATGAATCATTTGGTTGACAGATTTCATTAGTATGTACCACTAGTGAGAAGCTTTCTATGTTTTTGTACCTTACCTTGTGCTTTTTTGGCACGTTACTCGCACGCTAGAAAGAACGTTTTTCCTATTTGTCAAACCAATATTCATTGAGTATTTTATCTTAATTCATTAACGTATTGACTTTGAGGTCGGATGTGTTTTGGTGCGAATGTCACGTTTAAGTCGAGTTTGATCAAGTTAATTTGATCAAATTAATTTGATGTAACGGTTCCAGCAGGCTATGCCCCATTGAAATAACGACACAAGGCTTTCTTTGTTGTCCTTCGCTGTTTCTGTCGGTAGTTTCATTATTATTATTATTATTATTATTATTATTTTTATTACCATTAGTATTGGAGTTTTCCATTACTTTTAGATGCGGCCAGAGAAAACGTAGCGCTGACGATGCATTTACATCAGTGTTTTTGATTGATTCGTCAAACTATTTTGTCAAGTACATTCATAATATATACATTGCGCGACAGGCTCTTTTCAAATATTGTGCAATGGAATGGACATGTCATTTTGACTGGCATTCTCATTTTGAGCTCCAAAATTGCTGTCAGAGAACTTCAATGCAATAATCTTCTTCCGTGGATAGCTATTGACTTGGTACACAATGATTAAACAGGAACCCGCCTGTAAAAGTGTGGCCACGACGGACAGCTGATAATTCAATGGGATCAAGTACATGTCATCGTAAGACAGCCCACTGAGCGATGGTTTAAACATCAATAATGACAACAATGTTACCAAACATGCTGATAACTCTAATTTTACAGTGAGTGGCAGTAAACCAAACGGTTGCAATGTGGAGAAGTTCAAACCTACTTGGGGGAAAAGCTTTACTATGCTACAGAAGGATCTCATCAAGTAAAGCAACTCAATAAAATCAACCCAGACGAGCCCGTATTTGCCGGTGATGGAATGGCCACCCTGCTGTTTATCAGATAACCACTTGAAGTACATCACCATCACAAGAACACCGCTGGACACAACAGCCATGGCTAAAGGAGACACATGCTGCTCGACGTTCCTTGTATGTCTGAACTTAATTAATACCTGGTGGACCACAACAAAATAACAGTAACCCATCTGTAAGACATTTAGAAGAAACACAGCAACAGATAACGGAATTGCAGCAGGAAAAGTGGTATCGCCTGCTAAATCGTTCACCGGATACCTCAAATTATAGCCTTTTGTACTTATTTGGAGCAAGCTCAAGAGAAACATCGAGGCGGAAAGCAAAGCATCGGCAAACGTGAACAACAAGAGGTCAAACAGAAGTCCGTAAACTGATCTGGCAGTTTTGTTGCCTGTGTATTGCGCAGCAATTGCAACGGTGTGGATCGTCTGCGCCAATACTTGAAGCAAGTCAAAAACCATTTTTCAGATCGCCAAGCTGGTGTTGAAAAAGATAAACGGAACAAAAAATCGGTGTATTTATCATCGCTTGATGTCTTCTATTATTGATAGAATTAAGTAATCGATTTGATTTTAGATTGTCATTTTGAATATTCGGGTTATGTAACACTGGCGTTTTGTCAAAAATTAATCGGCTGGATTTCTTGTTGGAAAAAATAATGACGAAAAATTTTCTGAGTATTTCACAAAGCATTTGCATAAGAAGAGCATAGAGATGAATATTGATAAATCAGTAAACGTATAGATTGATAATTGATATTACGTATCGCAGTTAATTGATTTCTATTTATTATACAGAAACAGTGTATATTAGTTTGAAAAGAACAAAAGAAACTAGCAGACAAAAAGAAAAGAAAATAATTCCAAACCATTAGTTCATCGGATATTTGTTTATTTCATCCTTTTTCTTGTTTGACTCCCATTATAATAAAGCTGATAATAGTACCAAAAATTAAAGATCATGTCGGAAAGTATGGATATTGATGACTTCTCAAGACCTGAAGGAGGCAATTCCCCAGATAGAAGAGAACAAGTAGATGACAGAGACACTGCCAGATCGCCACCAAGAAGAGACAGAGAAAGATCGCCAAGAAGAGAGAGTGACAAATCACCAAGCAGAAGAGATAGATCACCACCATCTTATAGAGGCAGAGATAGCTCACCAAGAAGAAGAGATAGAAGAAGATCCTTTGACAGAGGCTACGACCGTAGAGACGGCAGAGATAGTGGCAAGTACAGAAGCCGCTACGATTCAGGAAGTAGCAGATATAGAGACAGCAGAGACTTCCGCCGCGGACCTCCACCTAGAGATAGCAGAAGGCAAGATGATCCAGAAAGATTCAGCAGCAACGGTGCTCATGCCGACAAGACCAACAGAAACTACTCAAACAGTATCTTTATTGGTAATTTGCCATTTGATTGTTCCTGGAAAGATTTGAAAGATCATTTTGAACAAATCGGTGAAGTTGCTCGCGCAGACATTGTTACCTCTCATGGTAAATCCAGAGGTATGGGTACCGTGGAATTTAAAAGCGGCACTAATGTCGAGTCTGCAATTTCCAAATTCAATCATACACAATTTCTCAACCGTGACATCTTCGTCAGACAAGACAATCCACCTCCAGAGAAAAAACTGGATTCCTACAGAGACGCTAGAGATTCCAGAGATTCCAGAGATTCGAGAGATTCCAGAGATTCCTATTCATATAGAGAGTCCAGAGACTCCTATAGAGGGGGAAGAGAAGCATACAGCACCAGCAGACGAGACAGGTACTATGAATCCAGACCACCACCTCAAGCCCCTTCTGGTTATGAAATCTTTGTGGGCAATTTGCCGTACCGTACAAACTGGCAAGACTTGAAAGATTTATTTAGAGAAGCAGGTGACGTAGTTCATGCAGATGTTAGATTAGACGAACGTGGAAGATCTAAAGGATTTGGTATTGTGATCTTTGACAAACGTGAAGAAGCAGATTTTGCTATTGAGAAATTCAATGGTTATCTTATTGACGGAAGAAAAATCGATGTTCGTGATGGTAAAAATAATTCAAGAAGATCAGAGGGAGCACCTAGAAGTTCAAGATATGAAAGCTCAGGAGTAAGCAATAGTAACTCTGAAATTCCAACTGCTAGTGACGCTGGCGCTTCAGTCGATGCTGAAGGTGATGCCAATATTTCTTCAGCTCCTGCTGATACCTCTTCAGTCCCTGTAGATGCTTCCTCAGCTCCTGTAGATGCCTCTTCAGCTACTGTTGATGTTTCTTCAGCTCCAGACGATGTTTCTTCGGTTCCTGTAGATGCTGCTTCAGCTCCTGCAATTGCTGACGAGGGTGTTCCTTTTTCAAGCTTATTCGCCCACTCCAGCACTCCTACTGGTGCTATTTTCATTGAAAATCTTCCATTGATCACAACTCTTGCTGATTTATATGATTTGTTTGAAGAAGTTGGATCACTTGTTGAAGCCAAAATCGATATTCAAAAGGGAAGATGTGCAGGTTCTGCTTTTGCAGAGTTTGAAAACCCTGCCAATGCAGATGTTGCTATTGATCAGTTGAACGGATACAAGTATGGTGGTAATCCATTGAGATTATTCTACGGTCGTCGCATTTAGTTTTTACTTATTAAAAATCTTCTCTGCTTAATATTTTTTTTCTTAGTTTTGTTTTTCTAATTATTATCTTTTTGTGTATTAATTTTTATATCATTATATGTATAAAACAAAAGTGCAGTATCTATTTTACAATTTGATTAATACTTAGGGTTTTTTGTTGTAAATTAACATGATATATTACGCGTGCGAATTATTAAAATAATAAAAACAAAGAGCATTTAATTGATGGTAAATGAAGAGAACCTATGCAAATGTATAAATACGTGATTAAGTAATATAAATGAAGAATTGAAGAGTGTAATGTAATAAATATAAGCCTTTAGGTCTAAAAAAATGATAATCATGTTTGTAAGGTTTGATTTCTTTTTACTTGTATCAAACAAGAAAAGCTTAAAAACAAACCATCTAATAGAAAACAAAACTGGCTGCACCATTAGTGACACCAACAGTACAACCATCAGTACCTTGACCATTGTACATACCATTAGCATAAACACAAGAACCAGACATGGTAGCGCCACTGTTTGCCTCAATTTTTAAGTTATAATTTGGAGGTGTTTTATTATTTGGGTTTGGAATAATCGATAAGTAAGTGACACCAGCAGTGGAGCCGGCACCAAGAACAACTGGTGCCCAATTACCAACAGTACCAGCAGAAGTACCCCAAAGACAACCCTGTTCAACATCAATACCAGCATTGTTAACATAATATTGGGAAGAAGTACTTTGACCCAACCATTTATAGTAAGTTTCAGACTGCACAACAGAGATAGGCTTGGTAGAACCGCTTGTAAGTCTTGTTGGAATACACATGTTTTCAGAACCTGGATAATCGGTTCTACACAATGAGACAACTTGATCGATTTGGGAGACAGCATTAGCAGTTTGGGCACCCCACTCACACAAGTAATCAGTAGCAGTGTTCGTTCTATATAAGAAACCATTTTGACATATAAGACCACCTCTGGATTCACCAGTAGATGGTTGGGAGGATGGCCATTGGGTCTTGGACATACCGGCTTGACATGCATAAGAACAATAATGTCCTTCGGTACAGCTGCTAGAGGAATCACCGGCTTGACTTAACAAAGAAGCCCAGCCGCTGTATGGAAGCCAATCAAGAGAAATCACACCTTGACCGACGGGAACAGAGGAACATGGCAAAGTACCATCAACAAATTTTTGGCTTGGGTCTTGGAAGTTTGATAAATCACCATCGACACCACCAGAAGAGGAAGAGCTGGATGAGGAGGTAGAGGTAGCACCAGTAGCCGAGGCAGCAGAGGTAGCACCGGTGGCTGAAGCAGCAGCAGTAGCTGCTTGTGCATCATCTTCCACATCGGATTCTTGGACGTTTGCATTTTGAACCACGCTAAGAGTGGTAGGAGTTGAAGATGATGTTGGATACTCAGTAACCAAGTTACCGTTGTCATCCATGTATACTGTGACGTCTAAATTATTTGTGACAGTAGCTGCGATGGTGTCAACAGTTGTCACTTGTCTTTTTCTGTGGATATGGTGTGGCAGAGCTAAAGCGCCGGCTAATAAGAGGGAGGATAGAACAGCAGTTGACAGAAACTTCATTTTGTGTAATTTTGTGAACTTATAATACGTTGGCGTTATTGAAAATGGTGACTTTCAATTTATTTTTGAAGGATGTTTTGAAAGATATTAGATGAAGGAAATTTTTCTGCGAAATACTGGAGATTATATATTAAGAAGCGAGTGAATTCCAAGTAAGGCGTTGTGCATAGGAAGGATGTAGTTAAAAGAGCGACTGGGATGATGTACAAAAGGCAATAAACAAGACAGACTTCAAAAAAAAGATATACCAAAGCACGACACTGCACTAGGAATGGGGGTAGAAGAAAGGAAACCCCGTTCTATTTAAACCAAACCCAGCACCAAATAGAGCATTCCAACGCCAGACTGGCGCTATGCCTTGCGAAAACATACATAATATAGCCGCAAACCAGTGATTTTTAGAATTTCATGCATGTTGAAAAACTAACGGTGGGTTGTACTGCCTAAAAGGGAAATTAATACAGGGTGTAGAGGGGGTTATTGGGTTTTTATGGTTCCTTCCATATAGTACTGTGATACCGGCCTGCTCCCGCTAATAATCTACGTTTATCTATTTTTGCTGAATCTATAAATATAACTATTTGTTTAATCATGATACGTTACAACAATGCGTATACTCTACCATAGTAGCATACAATATATCCTATGTCTAATAATAACTCTTTCCGTAGTCCAGTATACTAACAGATAAAAAAGTGAGAAAGTAAAAAAAAAAAAAAAAAGAAAAAGAAACCCTCTGTAGGACAAACTACGGTTTGCAGCACTGCAGAAGAAGATCAAAAATGAATTTTAATTACCACTATTTTATCTACCATTATGTTCCTTCATTCGGTTTGCCAATATGATATAGAGAAGCGCAAATAATAATAGTAGTAACTAATACCATTACTTGCTTGATATTGCCCAATATAGCAGCCCAGAATATATACCTAGAACGCGAAAATACTATAGCTTCAAAGACCATAAGCAGCAATGAGCAGCAACAGAATATCCAGTTTCTTCTCCTCAATGCCACCGGTGACACGGGTACTTGTGACATGTCACTTTTTAACGTGTTTATGTTATACTGGCTTCGCCAAACACCTTTTGTTATATGTCATTTTTGACCCATATCTCATTTTGAAAAGATATCAATTTTGGAGGTTGGTGACCCCATTCTTTGTTGGTGATATCAGCGAACTGCCGCTAAACATGTTGGTCCTGCTCTACTTTTTCCACCAGACTTGCCGCCAGGTGGAGACCCAGAAGTTTAGAGGAAACACTGCTGCCTTTTTGTACTATTTATTGGCCGTTGTGTGTCCTTTGATAATAGTGTCTGCGTTTTTTTTCCCATTTGTTTCCTTAGAAAGACCTTTGTTTTATGCTTTCGTGTACACCTATTCTAGATATGCGCCGGATGCTACTACTCATTTGTTTATATTTACGGTTGTACAAAAATACGTCCCCTTCTTTTTATTGGCGTTCGTGTACGTGTCACAATCCCTTGATTTATTCCTTTTGAACTTTTCGGGTGCTTTTGCAGCCTACGTTTACCTGTGCTTAGCAAACTATGACTTTGGTATAGTCTCTGACCTAATGGATGGCCATCACTCTAGAAGTGACGCTAGTTATATCGAAGTTCCAGGAAAAGTTAAATCTTTCATTTCGCTTTTGAGCCTGTTGATTCCATCAAAGACAATGTTTAGTAAGCGCACATCTAGAGGAAGATACGGAAACAGCAAAGTGAAGAGTACAAACTCATCATCAAAAACAGACGGAACATCTTCTGGTTCAGAGAGAGCTCAGCCGACCAATGATCTGTACAAGAGATTCCCTGGTAAAGGGATGAAGTTAGGAAATTGAAACTTTTAATCTATGCATAAGAGATTTTGATATGTATCGTATAAAATGGTTCGTTAACTCACTTTGTGTTGTTCAATGTTGTTTGACTTGGTCGAATGCAATGATGGTCTTTTAACATTTACGAAAAATAGCGCAGCATGTGCTGAAATTGTTCAAAGTCTGTGTGATTGCTCAGAAATTATGAAATAAAATTGTAAAATAAATTAAATATTTCACTTCATACTTGAATAATTCAACTCCCTTTGTAGTATCGATTGAGGCAGAAAATTCTAATTGAAGATATTTCAATCTAGCAACTGCTATGTGTTGAAGGAAAAATTAGATAAGCCATTCGAAATAGTGGTGAATAGACTGAAGCTTAATAAAACAAAGAATATAAAACTTCAATAATTTATTTCCGTTTTCTCATTTTTTATAATAAGTTTGCGATCGATATCAGAAATATTGAACAAGTCTTTGTTTATGGTGTTGAGTCACATTATGCGGCAACAACACTTAAATACACGTTGAACTTATTTGTAACCCTAGGCCGATATTACCAATCAAGGGATACAGGAAGACAAGGAAATATATCATTTTTATTTTGTTAGTATATAGGCAACCTAAAGTAGCATTACAATCAAAATACATAATCTTCACAATTAAATAGCAATATTTTGCTTCTCCGCACTTTGTAAACGACAGATTTGACCATTCAATAGAGACACTATCAATACAAAAACAGTAAAGAATCAAATATGTTGCGCAAGATATATATAGATTACACTTTTATTATTAGGGTATCCTTAAACAATTATTTTTCCTTTGTTGATGCATGTGTTCTATGTGTAAATGTTGACGATTTCCCTTATACAGTAATTTGTAGGTTTTATATTGGTATTATAGATAAACTAGTCATGCTACCACAATTGTCAATAGAGGCGTAATTTGCTGTGCAACACAAACAATTAGAGCTGTGACATGACTGTTGGATCTACAGATCTTATATATTAAGTCACCCAGTATAGTTCCTGTTCTTCGTTTTGTGGATTTCGCGGCCATTTCACATGTTGAATCCAAGGCCCAGTATAAATAAAATTCGATTAGTTCCTTAATTTCATGTGCGCGCATGTACCAGAATGCGAAATTGTTAGAGCGCACACAAAAGTGTGCCAGCTTTTTCAACATGAGACAGTTTCAAGATTATCACTGTTACTTTGTATGGATTTACAAGAGTTAGTCAGTTTTTATATAAAAGTAAACATAAATGTCATTAAAATTTATATTCCCATATTCTTTCTTAACTTTTGTATTTTTAGGTTTTTTTGTTTTTGTTTTTTAGTTATTTTGTTAGTTATTATTTTTGTTTGGCTGTTGAATTTCTTTTTCCAAAGGATAAAGATAACTACGACAAGCACAAGCAATAAAATGATATTTAAGCGGGACGACACAAACATAGCAGCATTAACAGCTACATTGAATCGCGATGATGGCACAACGACATACATGAACTCTGAATCCGTGGTATCGGCAATGTCAGATTTAAGCCTGAGAGTACAATCCTTAGAAACTTTAAACAAATCTCAAAAAACTTCAATAGCAGCTTGCATTGCAGTGATAATAGTATTTGCGGTGATTTTTCTCCTAATATCAGTTATATCAGTTCTTCGGTATGCTAATAGAGTACGTGCTGCTCAAGGGGATGAAGAAATAGCAGGTTCTCGTTGGGCAATGTTTTCTCTTGGTCCTACTTTGAACAATCACAACAATTATAACCAAAAAGGATCCTTACAAAGAACACTATCGGACAATTTGACACCTATAAAACCAATAACAATGTTGGATCTGCCTTTTAGCACAAACCGATCCACAGATAGCCAAGATACTTTGACTACTCCATATAATTTTTCCAAAGAGTCTCCAGTGAGCAGCAGCAACATGTATCACCACAATCATCAAAATGGTTATGTGAATTCTGCAGATTCATTTCACACACAACAAAATAACTACGCACCTATAGAGGAACATACCACTCCACTGTCATCCAGCGGTACGACAGTTTCCAGATTGCCACCTACGATTGATTTTGACTATAACGCTGCTTCTAACGATATGCATAACATTTCTGCTTCAACAAATGCTTATGATTATTCTAATACAAACGATGTAATATCATTCAAAGGTGATCACATGCAACAAGATATACAGCAGCAACATCAATTGGAACCAATTAGAGAAATACAGACCAATACAGGTGGATTAGAAATTCGTAACATTACAACTACAGATGATGCTGATTCTGTCATAGATGCAAATAAAATGGCTGATAACAGATTCACTATTGATGTCGAATTCGATCCATTTACACTGGTTTCTCCAAAAAAAATTGAAACATTTCAAGAGAGTCAAAATTACCATTCTCCAGCCCATGATGTCCATTTAAATTCCGAAGAAGTGTCACCTCATACCATTGCTTCCAGTATGGATTTCCCAAATACACGATCTATTGCCAATGGGTTTGAATATATGCGCGAATACTTAGAAGGTGAAGGTGGAATCACTCCAAAAGATTTGGAGTCTCCAGAAGCAGAAGATTACTCCAACTGGCTTCCTCCAGCTGAACCAGCTCAAAAATATGAACCTGAAACTAGAGCCACTTCTTTCTATGCTGATACTTTCTGATAGAAATTTCTCGTAATTCTTAGGTATTTGATTTCTCCAAATCTTCCTTCAAGTGCATTTTATTTACTCATTAATTGTTATGATTATTGCTTTTCTTAGACTTTTTTTTTATAGGTTTATTCCCTTTCATAGATTCTTCTCATTAAACGATTCCGATAATAGACATAGATAGATATACATAATATCAGAATATAATATAATATACACTACTCTTCATATTGTTTATCACCAAGTTGTGTAGTTCAGTCAAATGTTTCAAAGACCATTAGTACTGAAATGGAGGTTCAAGGCCTAAAACGTTTTTTTTTTTTTTTTTTTTTTTGATTTGTTTTGTGTCACCTGCAGCTGATCTGAAATTTCATTTTAACATATTTTTCAAAATCAAAAAATTCAATACATGCTTGCAAAATATTTATTTATTAGTAAGATATAATCATACTGTAATAAATAACTAATTTTTGTGTTAAGATAGACATATATTTCAATTATGGATGAACTCTCGGGGTTTGAAGAAAGGTACTTGAGAAGAAGAAGAAATGGCGTGACTCTTCCACTCGAGACAACAGATGAGCAGATAGCACCACTGTCACAACCAGAACTCGAAAAATACAAAATGGAATTTAATGAAACTTATTCGGAAAATATGAAGAAGCAAAATCTTCAACAATTCGAAGGAGACATAGAATCGTTGAAGGTTCTTGAATCTATAGCAGCACCAATCTTATTCACAATAGTGGCGTTTATTGTCCGAGTCTATAGATTAGGTATCAATGACACCGTTGTTTGGGATGAAGCCCACTTTGGAAAGTTTGGTTCTTATTATTTGACGCACGAATTTTATCATGATGTACATCCTCCTTTGGGTAAGATGCTAATTGGGTTGTCAGGCTATATGGCCGGATTCAATGGATCCTGGAATTTTCCGTCTGGTGAAACTTACCCAACTAGTATAGATTATGTTTATATGAGACTATTCCAGTCACTCTTCAGCACATTATGTGTTCCATTAGCATATTTAACCTGTAAGGAAATAGGTTTCGGCATTTTGCCTACATGGTTTTTTACTTTAATGGTTGCCTTAGAACAAAGTTATGTTACGTTAGCCAGATTCATTTTATTAGATTCAATGCTTCTATTTTTTATTGCAAGTTCCTTGTATTTTTTGGTTAAGTTTCATAATCAAAGAAATAATCCACTAAGTTATGATTGGTTCAAATCACTTATATTCTTAGGTATTTCGCTAGGTTGTGTGAATTCAGTTAAGATGATGGGGCTATTCGTCACAATACTAGTGGGTATTTATACGATCGTGGATTTATGGAGCTTGCTTGGCGATAATAGGGTCACCACTAAGAAATATATAGTTCATTGGATATCTAGGATTTTTGCATTAATTGTGGTTCCATTAGCTATTTTTGCACTTTGTTTTCAGATACATTTTTCCTTGTTGTGGCACAGTGGGGATGGTGACTCTGTGATGGATTCATTATTTCAATATCATCTAGTTGGATCTAATGTGGGGTTAGGTCCTCGTGATGTCGCTATTGGAAGAAGTACAATAACTATTAAAAGTCAAGCAATAGGCGGTGGTTTACTACATTCTCACATTCAAACATTACCTGAGGGATCAATGAATCAACAAGTCACAGCATATTCACATCAAGATGATAATAACAATTGGATAATAGAATATGAAGATGGAACTTATTTGTATGAATATAACACCCACGGAATTTCATTTTTGGAAGACGGAATGACTATTCGTTTAATTCACTCATCAACGTTAAAGAATCTTCATGTTGAAGATATACCATCCCCAGTATCTGCGAATTATTTAGAAGTCTCCGCACTTGGTGATCATTTATACGCAGATGCAGCTGATAGTTGGAAGATTGAAATCATTGATCAAATTGGATCTGAGAATGGTTCAAGAATACACCCATTAACGACATCCTTCCTTTTGATAAATAAAGAATATGGTTGTTATTTAGCTACATCTGGGAAATCGCTACCTGAATGGGCTTTTTCTCAGCAAGAAGTTGTGTGCATACCTGAAGATAATGCATCAGCAAGAAAAGATAAAGCTATCAAATGGAACGTCGAATCTCACATCAATAAAGATTTACAATTGCCAAGTTCCAGATTCAATGTTCCTAGGCCATCATTTTGGCATAAGTTTAAATCTTTAAATATAGCTATGATGAACACCAACAATGCATTAGTGTTAAACAAGGAGAAATCAGATGATTTAGTGTCCTTGTTTTGGGAATGGCCAACATTGCATACCGGAATCAGACTCTGTACTTGGAATGACGACATTTACAAGTATTATTTGATTGGTTCACCAGCTACTACATGGAGTTCGCTGATAGCAATAGTGATATTTTTATTGATGTTAGTATACATTGCTGTGAGATGGCAGAGACAAATAGTTGATTTTCCCGATACTATAGAAGGTAAGAAGAGTTGGAATGTTTTTAAAATGGGTGGCATTTACCCCTTTATTGGATGGTTATTTCATCTTATTCCTTTTGCAATCATGGGGAGAGTCACGTATGTCCACCATTATTTGCCAGCACTATATTTTGCTATGTTGGTATACACATACGTATTTGAACACTTTATGAGTAAGTTGAGAAGCAACAATGTTTTTAATACATTCATCTATATAACTGGTTATTTGATAAATTTTGCCATTGTTGCTGCTACATTTTGGTATTTCAGACATATAAGTTTTGGAATGTATGGACCAAACTCAAATTATAGATACTTGAATTGGTTAGATTCTTGGAGAATCGCAGATAAAATGGATTATGAATGATATATATAGAAAGTACAATTATTATTATCATGTATACATTTAAGTTTGATGAAATAGATATTTGAAGTTATATGTTGGTAGATATTGAATTGATAAGCTTTATTAATATCAAGTCAAATTAATTATTAAGCTTTGAAACAATAGACTGAGAACCATCAAACCAAGTTCAATGGAAAGTTTAACTGAAGAAGACCCAACTTTTTGTTTACCATCTGAAACGCCGTAACCATCTGAAGTTTTGCTCTTTCCATTATTACCCATTTCATCATTTAGATTTTTTAAAATATTTGAACATTTTTGACCGTCTTTGGAAATATTATCCATGCTTTCTTTTGAAGTTGCATATTTATTCAAAGCTGCTTCACCTCCAAAACTACATGCTTTTGGATCTTTGTCATTTTGATTGTAATACTTGTTTAAGATATACGACAATTTTTGTTTATCATCACAATCTGAATAATAACCATAAATACCATCAGTTGCATTTGAATTTATTTCAGAACAGTCAACATGGGAACATAAATAACTGAATAAAGTGACAAAATCATGCTTATTTTTCTTCGGCGATACAATACAATCTAATGAAGTTTCTAAACATTCACATTTGAAATTGAAAGGTGTTTGAGGTAAATTTTTAGAAGCTTTCCAAGTACCTGAAATGTCAGGACAAGTTGTTTGACTGCCTTGATCTGTAAGACGAGATTTATCATCACTCATTTTTGTAATTTTTGGTTTTGCATTTCCATAAGCATCTCTGAGATATTTATAATCATCTAATTTTTTAATGGTTAATCTATCATTATTAACTTCAACAACACCATACTGATTTTCTTCTTCAAAATACATGTAAACAATACCCCCAGACCATACGTTTGTCATCAAGGGGCTAAATAAAGCTTCCACTTCTTGGAAAGGTCTAGGTCTTATTTTATTACAGCCATATTCAGAAAAGAATACAGGAACTTTATAATCTTGAAATTCCATGGTTCTTTCTCTATACCCAGAAGAATGGAAAGATGAATAACCACACCATTCATAAATGTTAATACCAAAGAAATCAGCAGCAACGCTATCATCGCCGCAGGCAAAATATTTACTGATTTCTTCTCTAATATCTTCGTCATCATTGGAAGCATAACCGACAGGAATCTTTCTATAATTTTTGGCTTTCATGTAAGATTTAGTATCTCTAATAGCTGCTTTAACAAATGCAGAAGCTTCGGTGTTGGTTTTATCATTAGTTACTTCATTACCAGCAAAGAAACCTAATACGTTGTTATATTTTGCTAATGAATCAACTACAGACTTATATCTATCATAAATATCTGTGTTCCAAGATGGATTCTGACGGTTAATTGAAGTGAATGGTTCTGATAAATCAACCAATACATAGATTCCAGCATTTGCCAAAGCGCTCATACAAACAGCGTGATTTGCTTTTGGATCAACAGAGTAAACACGGATGACATTGATATTCAGGTCTACAAAATAAGGAATATCACGTAAGCAAGTACTTTCATCTGCCAATGGATCTACATATCTAGTACCTCCAAATTCTGTTTCTTTCTCAGAAGGGGCAAAGCTATAAGACGTATCAGACAAGCTGGAATTTCCTACAAACTCACCAATGTTTGAATCCATGGTTGGGTTAATGCTAGGTGTCACTGAATCTGGGACCAGGTTTTGTTCTTTCTGAAAACTTAATTTTTGCTCCAACCTTAACGAAGCATCTGCGGTTTGTTGATATGCGATACCTTTGATATAGAAACGAGTCTCATTACTAGAAAAATAGAATTTATTTCCTTGAACAACAATACTAGAAATTTCATTTGGTTTAGAAGACTTTTCGGCTGATCTAATAGATTTCGAAGCCTCTTTTTGCCTGACAGCAGCGGCAAGACGTGCTGCAACTGTACCATCAGTAGAACATTCAACGAAAATGGCTAGATATGACGCTGAAAAGATCAAAAGATTACTAAGTAACATTTCTTACTATTTTTGATACTCTTGTTTATGTGACAAATCTATAGATTATATATATTTATATATATAACCATGTGTTAGAGATATATCAAGAATAAAAATAAAGGTAAAATCGATCAAAAGAAACAAATTAAATATCAAATATGGGAAATTATTTGAGGAAAGTCAACAAAAAATGTAAAATTAGATAAAGAGAAGAACAAAATAGAAATTTCTACGCCAAAATCATCTGAATACCTTTTTGTCAGGAGAGATGGTTTTTTTCTTTTTTTTTTTTTTAATAGAAACAAAATTAGACCCAATTTAGTACTGTTAAAGCGCTTAATTTCCTATCTGAGTCAGAAAGTATTATTTCGAGATATCTTAATATTGTAGTTGATATATAGAATATCTCTTTCTATTCATACTTGACCAAGTATTGATTGAAACCATCTCTGTAGTCCTTATTTGTCGCTGACAGCTTTTGGTGGTATTCGACAAGACACTATCAGCGCACGTATTTGGTGGGCGGGCATGCCAACAAAATCCTGATGCGGTCTCTAATCATATTTGCAGCAATAAGGATGTAATGGCTAAACGGTAATTACAATGACAACCAACCAATGTATGTGATGATTATCAATAAATAGCCAGTGTCTCTAGTAATATTTTTAGCCAAATATTATGGCGAATAAAAGGAGACCACAGAAATACCAGGTTCCATATATACGGTATGGAAAAGATGGGGCTGTGAAAACGAAATTCTCGAAGGCCGAGTCCAAAAAGAAGATGAGCAGTTCAGATGGGGGCGCTAGATACGATTCCTCAACTTGCTATTATGATAAGGGTGATAGTCATGATGATGAAAAGGATTTGTTTTATACATATAGTTACGGAGAGAAAAAAGACAGTTCTTCAAAGATAGATTATTATCAAGAAGCCGAGGCCGTCAACAACGCCACAGACCAAATCGATGATTCGGGCAACCAAACCGCCAAGAAGAATAAGAAAAAAGAGCTTACTAAACAACAGAGAATGCCAAATGAGATCATCGAGATAATATTGAAATTCTTGTCGGTTCCAGATGGTATTCATTTGAAGTTCTTTTTGGTTTCGAAATCATTTTTCAAACAATGTTTGAAAATTTTATACGCTAAACCTAGTTTGAACTCTTTGAACTTCAGTAGGTTTGTGGATACAATGACCACACCTACTGTAGCCAGTTACATCAGCTATCAAATGACAGAGCGATACTTTAATGAATATCAGGATAACGGAAACACCCATATGCTGATTAGCAGTATCAAGCGAAACTTAAAATACGCGAAGACACCATTGGTACGATCGTTAGATTTGTCAAATATTGTCCAAGCAGGCAGAAATTCCAATATAACGAAGATTCTACGAAGGTGTTCCATCAACTTGGAAGAAATTGTGGCGCCACAATGCAGTTTTGGCTTAACCTGTTTGAATATCACAAAGCAATGTCGTCAGTTGGTCATTTTGGACTTGTCTCTTGTATCAGAGAAAGTTAATTTAATTGATTTGTTTAATTCTATCAAAGAGTTGAATAACCTTAAAGTGTTAAAATTTCCAAGAAGTTCAATCAATTGCAATTTGAATGATGGTAATGAGTTTTCTAAAATATCATATAATGACCTTTCATTTAAATGGCCAATCAATCTTCACCATTTAAAGTTGAGTGGTGGTATAACTAACGAATTTATCATGGATTTGAATTTTCCAAAGACCTTGAAGACGTTGGAGTTTCAACATTGTCCTTTAATCAATGATTATTCAATTTACTATCTTCTAAGTAAATTAGGACGTTGCTTGAAAGCACTATCTATCTTATACCCGATGCCCAACTTGAAAGAGAATTCGTTGGACATGATTTTCAGATATTGCCCATTTTTAGAAACTCTGCAAATCTTTGTAGATTATATATCCCAATGGTGTTTCAATGAGGTGAATTTCCCCTGGATTATTAACACGAAACATATACCTGGGTATAAACACAAACCTTATAAGGAAGACGTTTTATTAGAGGGTGAGAATTTACGCAAACCTTACTATAGTGAAATGAGTTCAAGAATACGCAAGTTTAAATACAACCTTGGTGAAGAGGAAATGAAAGACAGAGACATAATTGTTGCAACAACAACCAACTATTTTGAAAATGAAGAAACGGAAGAAGAAGAAGCAGATGTTGATCATGTACTACACAACAATACTAATGAGATACAGAATAATGATGAAATTAGTAATGATTCTATCGCAACGCTTTATCACGCATCAGCATCAGCCTCAGCCTCACTGTCGGAGAATACCGATAACCCAATAATTTATCCAGGCCTTGAAAGTTTACGTCCATTGAAAACATTGTATCTTGGATCTTCGGGTACATTGGGACAGGCCAATAAAGTACACCCGGATGATTTAATAATTGCCATCGGAGAGAATAGACTCCCAAATTTTAAATCCTTGTATGTCAGTAATAGAGTCGGCTGGGGAACTGGAAATGACTCGATGTCTCAGCTTGTTGATCTTTTCAATGATACCAATGATGGTAATATTTTCATGTGTCCTTGATATATAGTTTTAAATATAAAATAATTATTTGTAGAATTTTGATTGAATACGTAATTGAGGAGATTTGTTCCTAATCTGTATAATATAAGCAATTTTGGAGCCCGTGCATGTTGCCTGGTTTTTCAAGCATGAAATTACTTGTTATGGCACACATATTTTCATACAAAAATCGAAAACTAGAATAAGTTATTAACGAATCGCAAGTGTTTACAATTGTTGGTAAATTTAGAGGTTAAATGAATAGAAACTTTACCCATTCATTTATATATTGAATCAAAATTTCCTTGAAGACATATGATAATTATTTGATTGTACCATAGACAACAGCAATAAGAATAATTTTGTGATAAATATACATATGTATATATAAATAGAAGACAAGAAATATGGTTTCAATTTCCAAGTTACTCTCAGATGATGATAAATCAAAACAGCCCATGTCCATTTCCCTTTTAGACAGCGATTCAGAAGAAGAACTTATACAACAGGATTCAATGCAAGGCAAAAAGAAAGATACCAGCAAGAACAATGCCAGCAAGAACAGCAGTCAAAATAATGATGATATGGATGTGGAAAATATGTTGAAAGATTTGAAAGATCCAAAGCCTACAAGCAGCACCTCAAAGCCTGCAAAATATGAGAAAATTTCTTTGGCCTCAATAGTGAATAATTCAAATGCAGCAAGCTCTTCAGCACTAAAAAGTGATGCAAATTTTGCTGACAAAAAGAAGAAGCTTGCAAATTCACAGACATACCGCAAACCGATTTCCATAGCCGATATTATAAATAATTCAGATAACAATAACAATGAAACAGGCGCCACTATCACTAATAAAGCAACTATTAAGGGTAATTCTAAATTTTCTAGCGGTTCAGGCGCTCGAGCAATCACATTGAATGATATTATTCTGAGCGTGAATACTGGTGCTGTTTCCACTAATGGTAACCCAACGGCTACTGCTACCGCCAATACTATAGCAGGGAACACAGTTGCAATCGAACCAAAGAAGAAACCTTTAGCTAGAAAGAGAAAGTTGAAAGAGGGCAAAGATGATGCAGAAAAACCAAAAAAACCAAGAAAAAAAGTTGTTCCCAAAGGTGGTTCTAGCACAGTCAGCAGTGAAGCAAAGCCAGGTAGTAGTGTATCAACCGAAACTAATAACACAGGTAGTAATAATACAGTCAAAAGGCCATTACTTGACATTAAGAAGAAAAGCTCTATCAGCGCTATAATTGATAACAATTTGCCAGATATTAAGATTGGCCCAGCGCCTGTTAAAAATAGTTCCCAAACATTGAAAAAAAGCAGTAGCATCAACTCATTGAAAAAATCCAGCACACTCAAGAAATCTAATAGTATATCCTCCAAGAATGAGAGCAGTACAGCAGTAAAGAAAGAAATATCTGAAACCCCGACTAATTTATTCACAACATTTGACAAGCCGCAACCTGTGAATAACAAATCAGCAGTATCAGTGGGGTTTGTAAACTTAGACAGTGAGAAAACTAAGATGAAAAGTGGCAATAGTGAGCCAGTAAAGAGGGACAATATGCTGAAGATTTCGAGTATTTTGAACTTCGAACCAAGGAAAAATCATGAGATCATAGAGGTAGTTGATGTGGATAATGAAGAGGAAGAAGATGAAGAGGAAGAGGAAGAAGATGACGATGACGATGATGAAGATGATGAAGAAGATGATGCTTTCTTGGAAGAACAAGATAAATTGAGACAGCAGCAAGAGATCCCATTGATTCTTGACGTTGAATTGAAAAAAGTCAAAAACGGAACTGAAGAATTTGACCATGAAAAAGACGATGATAGTAACGGACAAGTTATTATCAATGTTATGAAATTAGCAGAAGAAAAATACGGGTTTAAAAGTATTCACCCCAGTTCCAATTATGTTCTTGATGATTTGTTCGATGATAATGATGATGCTTTGGGAGGTGTAGCTACTTCCAATTCAAATAGCGGTGCTATTGGTAATTTACATGATTCACTGAGTGCTACTGCTATGAATGCTAGTGGGTCTATTGCTGGTGCAGACAGTAATGAATTATTGAAGGAGTTTAAGAAGACTCAATTGAAATTGCAGAAAGAGAAGGAGAAACAATTACAGAAGCATTTGGAACTTCAGCAAGAACAATATACCAATATTAAAGAATCCGAAGAAAAGATCAGAAAGATGATAGCAAGTAACAATAGAAAGATAGGAAAGTATGATAGAAATGATCCGTTTATTGATGATGCCGAATTGTATTGGGAAGAGACACGAGCTATTACGCAAGACGGGTTCTTTATTTACTGGGGTGCTTTGGTTCCTGATAATGGTGCCAAGGCTACGAGTGGGACGTCGGGCAAGTATTATAATAAAGCAGGCAAATTGGTGAAGAAATATAGAAGTAAGCCTGGTCCAAAAAGTAAAAAGGAGAAAGAAATGCTAGCTAGGCAATTAGAAGAGCAAGGGAAGTAATATAAGATCAAACTAAGCAGATTTTAATTTTTTACATGTACTATATTAAATAGTCTGTTAACACATAAATATATGTATATACGTTGAATGTATAATGGTGATAGTAAAGATTTAGCTAGCTTATTCAATGATTTCAATAACTTCTGTTGAGTCATCGCCATATATAAAGAATTGCAGAAGCAAGTAGGCATCTTCAAAAATAGTGCCGAACCCACCGATTAACCATGGGCCGTTTAATACCAAGTAATCCCAATCTGAACGGTACAAGACGATCTGAAGACAGTATGTGAGATTACCAAAACATGAGAAAAGAACAAATAATAGGGACAAGCCATAAACTGACTGTCTTTGGTGATTGTAAATGATTTGTGGGATACGAGCACCCAAGTAACACACAGCAGAAATGTAGCCAAAGACTTGGGATGCGAAGTTGACAGGCTCAGGAATTATTGGGTCGTTACTGCCTGGAATGGAAGGCGGAGCTGCTGAATTGGATGAAATGACGTAACCGATGATGCCAGATGCAAAGACAAACAATATAGGTAGGATGTACTGATAGAAAGCGGATGGCTTTTCGACGGTAAATTTTGTAGATTTGTTAGATAAGGATCTTGGAGCCAATACTAATTCCTCATCGTTATTCAAAAGGTTTGTGTTTTCGCTGATTTCGTTGCCTTGCTGATCCAAGTGGTGATGGATGACCCTGTGTCTTTTAGGGTAGACGTACTTGTAGTAAATGTAGGAAAGCAATAAGGAGCCGTCACAGATTACGAACCATATGGCCAACATTATGACGGAAGGAAGCAACTTACCCAAGATCGCGCCGTACAAGTTTGCCAAATCACCAAGGAACCAGATCACGACTGTACCGATGGCTATGCCCTCAGCAGACTTGAGCTTCCATTGCTCAAAAAGCTGCGGGAACAACAACACCAACCAGCACGAGAAACTATAATAATGTCATTGTTAGTAACTTGAGTTCAGCGGGTGCTCTTGGCTACTGGTGCGGAGGTGTCTGAACATACCTGATGGACCCGACTACACCAGATAAGGTCACTCTCAAATGGGAAGGCTGGGCTATTTCGGTGAGCATTGCTTGAGTTATCTCTAGTATTTTCTTCTCCTGCAACAATGTCTTTGCAAAATACAGGGCAAAGAGGAAATATGTATTCTGAAGATTGTAAAAGAAGATGGGGTCTTTGAATCTTCTTGATAGATAGAGGGACAAGATGAGAAAGGCATCGTAATAATCACATTTACAGGAGTAACGTTTATTTTCTGCTATGATGACATATTAGGAAGAAAAAAAAAAAAAAAAAAAAAAAAAAGAATTGCTATGCGCGTGGAAACGTATGTTTCTGCAAAAGAGAAAACCAGCAATAATGGTACAAAGGGCTACAACAACTAGATAACCAGATAGTCTTCGAAAAAAGCAGAATTGTATGTTCTGATACTTATTATGTAAATGCAATACCAATACATCAGAATCTTTTGATAAATGGATCATTAGAGCATCTCTACCGATGTGTGGCCGTAAAATAAGCAAATTCAAGGTCTTCTTATCAGAGAATCAGCTATCGTAGCTATCTGATCACTTTACAACACGTTGTTGGAGAAAGAAAAAAACAAAGAGGAAAGCCGCAAGAATTTATAATATATATTAGTCATATGCCCGTATTTATAGCACGTGCTTTATAATAATCACGTGCAACAATTTCTTTGCATTCTCGAATTGAAATCTCTGCCTCTCTGCAGGAAATAATTCAATCTTCACGTTTTGCTGTAAATCAAACAAATGCTCCATGCTGCCCGGAGGATGTGAGATTCGGAAGGTTTTTACTTTTTTTTAATTTTTTTTGTTTGCGTCCTTTCAGATAGAAACTATACAGATGTACGGATGTAGTCTGGCCCAGGCTTACTGCGGTGGTGGTCAAAGTTGTTTAATACCAAAACCACAGAATATGCGCATCCAGCAAGGAGCCACTAACTTAGAAAATAATGTTTTTTTTTGTGTGGATAATTAGTGTGCTGGGGCGTGGACCCAGCACCCAGCAGCAGAAAAAATACGAAGCAAAAGAAGGAAAATGAAAATTGAAATATGTGAATATCGAGGTTTCTCTCTTCTGTTTATACTGGATTTTCATACATATTGTAGGTATAATAATCATATCAACTAAGATAACTAGTAAGTATTGGGACAGAATCTATGAAAGAGATTGCGGGTGTTATTCAGAAATCTGAAAGAGCGAAAATGCTGGGCTAATTGCATATGATAATAGGAGTATCTACGGATTGCGTTGAATTAAACTTGGGATATCGAAAACAGCAAAAACGCTTGAGGATAGAAATGATGGGAAGTTTCGTGTTATTCACTATTACACTACGGCGGGCTGATACTCGAAAAATATTGACGTGTATCTATGTGTTACCGACGGGCCAAGGGCACGGAGCGACTCCAAAGAAAGATTCGTTAGAACAAGCAAGATTTTTATTACCACGTATTATGCCGAGCTCTGAAATTCACAGTGACTTGTGGCTCTTATAGGGGTGGCACTGCTATTTAGATTCGAATGTTGCAATGTAGTTGTCCAGCCAGACATGATGGAACCACATACGAATGGGAAGAGAAATTTTGAACAATCACGCTATCTTGGGACTTATGTACGGATAGAAACATACCAATTTTGCAAACCTCTGAATGACAAATGCAACATCTTTCGCAGAAATGCAATCATTAACGATGACGTTTTGTGGACAATTTACTAATAATGCATCTTTTTCTAGAAAATGGCTAAATCTAAGAATCACACAGCTCACAACCAAACCAAGAAGGCTCACAAGAACGGTATCAAGAAGCCAAAGACCTACAGATACCCATCTTTGAAGGGTGTTGATCCTAAGTTCAAGAGAAACCACAAGCATGCTTTACACGGTACTACTAAGGTTCTTGCTGCCAAGCGCGCTCAAGCCGCCAAATAAATATAAGCAATTTTCCCCCATTGTTCTATATAATATAAATATTCATGGAAATATTTCTATATAATATAATAATAGAATTGTTCGCTGCTAGGATATATATTAATGTTAAAATGAATATCTTCTGTTCTAATGAATTAATTAAAAATATACATATACCAGTAGAATGAGTATTTTTTAAACAAAAAATTCTTTATTTGCTTGGAATCACATGGTTCGTTCTTGCTTTTTATTTTTGAATATTATAGTAGAAACTTATAAATCTCTGAAGACGGTTAATTGATAATTGTACTTTTTTTCAAACCTTGATTGATACTGAATGTCTCGCTCAATTTGAGGATTTTGAATATCAGCGTTTAATTTGTAAAAAATTAAAAAAAAAAAGCCAAAAAAAAAAAAGAAAGAAAGAAAATTATTTATCAGAAATAGCTGTCAATTTTAATAACAATCCTATAAATATTCAGATATTTGATAATGACTTTTTTATCCCCTTTTTTTTTTAACCTTTTGATATATTATTATTGTAAAACGATTAATCATAAAAATATTTGTATTTTTCATTTATTAGCTTGATCGCAAAACAATCAAGAAGCAAAATTTATCAGTAAATCAATCATTTAAAGAATGAGTACATCGGAGGTTCAGTTTGACGCTGAACAAGTCGTAGTTGTAGATCAACAACAACAAACACAAGTAGAAGAAATACAATCTGTTGTTGATCAACAACAACAACAACAGGTAGAGGAAGTACATGCTCAACAAGTGGAAGAAGAACAAGCTGTAGTTTTAGATCAACAAGAAGAAGCACAAGAAGAAGCACAAGAAGAAGACGAGCATGTTCAACAAGCAGATGAAGAGCATGTTCAGCAAGTAGAAGAAGAACAAGCTGTAGTTGCAGATCAACAACAAACACAAGAAGAAGAGTATGTTCAACAATTAGAAGAGGAAAAATCTGTAGTTGTAAACCAACAAGAAGCAGAAGAACAACAAGAAGCTGTAGAAACCGAACAAAATGTAGAACAAAATTTTGGAACAGTTGTTTTTGGGGAAGAAATGGAAGATGATACAATATCTACTGAAAAAGAAAAAGAACCAACTGTTGAAGTACAGGAAATAACCTCTGAAGAAGATTTAGAAGAACAATCATCCGCTGAAACATTATCTTCTGCTGATCAAAGAGCAACAACAACAAAAAGAATTTATATTTCAAATGTTCACTACAATACTACTGAAGATGAAATCGCAGAGTTATTTAAAAATTACGAAGTGTAAGTAAACCTTATCAAACTCTTTATTTAATAATTAAACTATTTCTGAAAACTTTAAAAATTTACTGACATTGCATTATAGCGTCTCTATCATTATTCCACATTACACTATCAGATTGTTCAGATATAGACAAAAGCCTATGGGTATTGCGTATGCAGATTTTCAAACACATGAACAGGCTGCAAAAGCTCTTAAGGAATTTCATAATCACGAATTGAATGGAAGACAATTAAGAATCAAATTTTATTATCCTTATGTTCCATACTCAAAGAGAAAGCCAAAGAGATCCAGTAATTATCAATATAAAAAATCTCAAAAGCCTAATAGCGGTAGCTCATTAATTAGCGAATCATCTACCGCTATCGGAAGCAGCAATTATGAATGTAGCAGCGCTACAAGCTCAAGTAGTTCAAAAAAGAAAAATAGATCTAAAAAGAAAAAATATTTGAAGAAATATGATGATCAATCGAAGAATAATAGCGCTAACAGTTCTGGAGTCTTCAGCGTCAATAACGATGTAGAAGAAGATAAAGTGAGAGAATCGAATGTTAAATCTGAGATTGAAGAACCAGCTGAAGCTGAGAAGACTCAAGATATTGCAGAAGAAAAAAAAGAACAGACAGAAGAAAATATAAATGAGGCAGAAGAAAAAGGGAGTAAGACCATTGAAAATGTGTCAGCTTCTGTTGGTGTTTCCAATATAAGTATTAAAAATGATGAAGAACATTTAGAATACTCAAAAAATACTATTTACATTTCAAAATTGCAACCAAAGACTACTGATATTGATGTAAGTTAATCTTTAAAACTAGTTTCTGAAATACAAAAAATTTTTATTGATAATACTAACAAATTTTCACAGTTAAGAAAGTTCTTTGAAGAATATGAACCTTCCGATATCTACATCTTCAAAGGTAAATATTATCATCGTCCTTTTAGATTTGGCCAACGTCATATGTGTGCTTTAATCACGTTAACCGCTGAGAATGGTCAAAGTAAAGCACTTGAAAAGCTCCAAAATGAGAAATTAAATGGAAAAGCTTTGAAACTTTTTCCAGCGTTTAATTCAAAAGTTGAGGAAATCAAAAAGCTGGTGACTGAAAAGCATGAAGAGCTAAAAGAAGAACAAAACCATGAAAATTTACCTATTGAGTCAGAAACTAATACTGATTCTGCTGATAATTTTTTTTTAGGACAAAAAGATGTAGCTGGTAAACAAGATGATGATGATGATGATGATGATGATGATGAATATGATGCTGATGAATCTCATATTATCATTACAGAAGCTCAAAGTGTTGCCGTTTAATATAGTTTATCATTTTTTTAAAACAAAATTGCTATCTAATATATATATCAATAATTCTATGTATGACTATTAGATTTGTCTGCATCTTATATTTATTCGACTCAATATATTATCATTTAATTTTAAAAACTTAAAAAAAAAGGAAAAGAATATATATAAAAATAATAGAATAAAAAAAAGAAATTAAGAGAAAGGAATTGAAAAAACTTTCACATAATACTAACAACAGAAGTACCATCCTGGAATCTTGTTCTAAAAACTCTGTTCGCGTTAGTAAACATACCTTCTTTTAAAGATACAACAATAAATTGAGAACCTTTGAACCTATTTTTAATCAAATGGCCGATATTTTGCGTATGACTCAAATCAAGAGCTGCATCCACTTCATCAAGGATATACATTGGCGCAGGCTTAAATTGTAGGAGTGCTAAGATTAGAGACAAAGCAGCCAAAGATCTTTGGCCACCAGATAATTCCACCAAACTTTCCTTCCAAACTTTACCAAGCATGACTTTAATTTCTAAACCTTCAGTGATATCTTTGCCGTCAGGGATTACTAATTTTGCAAAAGCGCCGGGTAAAAGGTCTGCAAAAACATGACCAAAATCATCAGAGACCTTTTGCCAAGTTTTCTGTAATGTATCTCTTTTATATTCATCCAAAGAAACTATGGTCTCTTCAATTTTAGCTTTATCCTTCTCTATGGTTTTGATCATAGCTTTTAAAGAAGTTTCCTTTTTTTCAACATTGTCAATCATCGACATGATATTGGAATTTACCTTACGTCTCATTCCTTGGAAGATGTTGGTTAAATGATTGATTCTTCCATGGCAATCATCAACATTGATATTTGGATTTTGCTGAATGATACTATCCAAAACGTTCTTATCTAATACCCAGTCATTTTCCTGAACCAATTTCTGAACGTGAGTCTGCAATTTTTCTGAAGTAGATTGTAATTTTTCTAATTCATGCTTTGATTTTTGTATGGTCAATTTTTTTGAATTCATTTCCTTCGATTTTTGGTTGATTAATTTTGTCAATTCATTAAATTCTTTAGTGATTCCCAATAATTTCTCCTTTTGTAAATTGATAGTTTTAATCAATTGTTCTAAATCAGAATTAAATGAGCTAATATCGTTGTTCAATTCATTAATTTGTTTTTCATAATCATTTATTAATTGTTGAGCCTCATTCAATTGTTCTTTATATGCATCAATATCACCAGCATTTTTCTCAATTTTAAATTGTAAATCCTGATATTCATTAAATTTCGATTTTAAGTCGGAGTCAAGTTCAGCCGCAGTTTGTTTAGATCCAATAATATCTTTTTCTAATTCTTCCAATTTAGAAGTCTTGTTAGATTCAAATTCATTTATATCTTTCTCAATTGATGAAATCTCCTTGAATATGTCTTGCTGAAATTTCGTCTCGATAAAAATATCATCCTCAAATTTCAATAATTTTTCATCATTTGATTTTTGTTGCATTATTAATTGATAAGATGTACTATTTTCCATTTTCTTCTTCAATAATTCTAAGGAGTGTTTAGTTAAACTCGTCTGCTTTTGTAATTCCATTGTGTCTCTACTCAACCTTTCTTGCAGCTGTAGTTTCGCAGTAACTTGTTGTAATTCATCTTGTAACAATTTGATTTCTAAACTCAATTTATTATAATTTTGAATAGTTAAAAGAATGGAACTGCCTTGTTTTCTACTACCACCAGATAATGTTCCTGATGGGTCATAAACATCCCCATCTAAAGTGACACTTCTGGTTCTGATTTGTGGATTAAATGTAATGGCTTTTGAAGTTTGTGGATCTTTTGTAATAAATACAGATCCAAAAATATACTCCATGGCTTTAGAAACTTCTTCATCATAACCTACCAAATTTAATGCCAATTCAACCTTTCCAGGGCATAATTCTTTAGCTAAATGAACGGTATTTGAATGAATTGATCTAGCAGCGATTTTGTTCAACGGAATAATAGTTACTCTTTTACGAAGTCTCCCTTTTTCTAATAATTGTGAGCCTGTGACTTCATTATCCACAACAACATTAAAAATTTTTCCGCCAGCACAAACTTCCAAAGCTGTAGCTGAATCAAAATTTTTTTCATCTAATGTGAACAATTTAGCGGCTACGCCTTTAATCGAATCAGGGTTAAAATCTGGAGTTGGTTTTTCATAATTAAATTCTAAATAACTAACCTTTCTTCTAAGAAATCCAAGGTCGTTATTCAATTTATACATCTTTTGATGGATTAAATGTTCTTCAGTTTTCAATTCTTTGAACAAATTGGAATTAAAACCTATTTTCAGCAATTGCTGTTCGAAATCTTGAATTTTACAATTAAGATTCTGGATTTCATTATTGAATTTTTGAATTTCTACCTCAGCTATTGGTATTTTAGGTTGATTGATTTGAATTTCATTTTGCAAATTATTAACTTGTAATTTTAATTCTTCAATCTTAATCTTGGAGTTCGATAATTTTTGTTTACTCGATTGAAGTTGACCTAAATAACCATTATTTGAAGTACTGCCTTTTGAAGAAACACCGGTTTGTAAAGATACCAATAATTCTTCTTTATTTATAATTTCTTCATTCAAATTTTTCAATTGAATCTTTGATTGATCATAATCATCTTGTAAGATTTTAAAATTTTCACAGTCCGTATCATATTCTAATTTTAATTTATTTAATGAAATCTCTATTTTTTTTAAATTTTGAATTTCTTGGTTCAAATTTTGAATTTTCAAATTTTTAGAAGTGGTCAATCTAACTAATTCGTTAGACAATTTTTTCTCCTTTGATTCCAAATTACTCAATTTTCCATCTTTTTGTAATTCATTCTCTTTCAATTTTTCAATCTTAGATAAATCTTCTTGCAAATTTGAGATTTCATTAGTTAATCTTTCAGAATCATCAGTTAGTTGAACAATGGTATTATTCAAATCATTTAATTTTTTTGTAAAGTTTTCGTATTTTGTAGAATAATCCAAATAATCATGGGCATTTACAATCCTGGAAAGTTTATCTAATTCCGATTGTGTTTGTTGAAATTCCAAAAATTCTTTTTTTTCTTTCCGAAGTTTTTCTAATTTAGGTTCAATTTCTTCCATTAAAAGAGTTTTAATCTCAGTTAATTTATTATCTTTCTTTGCCATAGTTTTAACAGCTTTCTCTCTTCTATCTTCGAAAAGTTTAGTACCTGCAGCTTCGGCTATCAACGATAGAATCTGAGCAGGAGGCATATTTAACACTTTTGTAATTTTACCTTGCATGATCAAAAAATTTGGATTGTTGATATTTAATTGAATTGATTGGAATAATTGCAACACCGTTTGTTGTTGAGCCCTATGGCCATTAATCAAATACTTGGAAGTGCCGCCAAGTACAATTTGTCTAGTTATTGAAATCTTGGGATATTCGGTAAATCCGATCGGCGATTTTTCCTTGTCTGAGTTATCAAATACTATGGTAACACTGGCTTTGGTGACACCTGCCTGGCCTCTTTTATAGATTAAATCTTGCAAATTTGAGGCACGAACTGTGGACATAGAAGAAATTCCTAATACAAAACAGATGGAATCTAAAATATTGGATTTCCCTGAGCCATTTAGTCCTGTGATGGCGTTGAATTGAGGATCCCATCCCGTTATCACAGTTCTTGCAGCATATGATTTGAAACCATCAATGATTAATTCTTCAATCTTCATGGTCTGCTATAGTTACTGCAGCTACTATAATTACTAATGGAAAAACTGTTGTGTTTAAATACTGGTCGGCCAAGTAGTAGGTTTGCAATAGATAACCATTAAACTGTCTTGAAGTCTATTTTTCGATCCATGTTTTGGAAGTATATATGACATTCTTTTCTCTCCGAAATAGCTATAAATAAAAAATTATCAACACAAACAAAAACGCTATTCTTCCACGCAAAAGGAAAACAAAAAAAAAGTTACGCGTCCGTGTTGCCATGAAAAATAAAAATCCCAAGAACATACCAGCACGGAGAAACGGATAATGTGGATTGGGATGGAAGCTTTTATCCTTTATATTGTTAATCAGTGTATAATTGGCTGTTTGAATGGGTTCGGTGGCGAATTGCGCGAAAGATGTAGAATACTGTATTTGAAAAGTAGGAGAGAACTCTTTGAAGGCTTGACTTTTGCCTTTTCTTTTAGTATTTTCTCTCTGCTGACAACATTTGTAACTGATCAACCAAACCGTAAGACAATAAAGTGAGGAATAGTTTTGTCGTAGTAACTTAAAAAAAGTAATTATATCAACCATGGCAGACCAGAATCAGCAACAAAATGTGGCAAAAATTACAAACGAAAGATTTACGCCGCCAGATCACCACTCAGATTCTGATCACCTATTGCCTAGACCTGTTCCCGATCACGGTTCCAGCGACCGTGATTCAAACATTGCGGCTTGGTGGGACGTCTTACCTGCCCCTATTAAAAATTTTTTGTATTTACACAAGTGGTGGTTTATTGGCGCCTTGATCGTTATCATAATTGTTATTGTTATAATCTTAGCCGCCACCGGAAACTATGCTTACATTCCCTTGTTTCTAAGAATTATGTTGTGCAGTTTTTTCAAAGACTATTTTAACAACTTGTGTACCTTTGATGGCGCCGCTGCTAGTGGGGCAGGGAAACTAAACCCAGGTGTATATCGATAAGTTCGCGGAAACGTCATTAAAATTGGGGTGAATGCCAACAAAATCGCGAGGATATTACCGCCAAAAATTTGCTTGAAATAGCTAAAATTCAGTTAAACTTTAATTCGCCGTCCCTTACGCAAAACCATCCTAAATGTTATTAATGTAATTATTTATGTATTTATATTTATATATATACAAGTGCCAAACAAATGTAAGGAGCATTAAGAGTTTCTAAATGAAAAAAAGGAATCGAGGTCTCCACAGTGTGCATTTTCTCTGACATTCAAAGCTTCAGGCATCCATTCCCTCATGTTTTTCAATCTCGTAGAATCACTCGGATGTGTTGATAAGAACTCAGGAGGAACATTTCCGGCTGTTTGCATTTTTTGCATTCTACTCCAAAATGGTATACTTTCCTGAGGATCAAAACATGCCCTTGCCATGATCATGAGCCCCATGAAATCTGCCTCCGACTCTTGAGCTCTAGAATGTGACAACTGCAAAAGTGACACCATTCTGCTCACTAATGAGAAATCACCAATGGCATAACCCAAGATTAAAGTGGCCAAGAATCTGAACGGCAGCTTGGAAAGCTCTTCACCAGTGTGGCGAGCCAACTGGTGGGAGATCTCGTGCAGGAGAACCGTGGCCAATCCATTATCAGTTGCAGTGTATGGTAAAATCGAGGAAAACACAAAGATTTTTCCACCCGGAACGACAAAAGCGTTTGGTGGTGCTCGTGGATCGTCAATAATGTGAACTTCCCAGTGGTTGTCAGCAATAATCGACGAAGAGGTCTCGTTGGTGGTCAACTGTTCGGCAGCGGTAAGAAGACGTGTAACAATTCTTTGTGTTTTAACATGAATCGGATGCAGTGGAGGAAGAATGCAGTTACGATACTTGCTGAGGATTTCGTTGTTGGTCTGGTTTCCGAGTCGAACCTCCCACGACCGTGGAACCCAAAGAAACCGGCGACGGTGCGAGATAGGCGCAGAGTCAAGATTGTACAAATAGAAGGCAAGACACACTGCTAACAGAATATATATGTATTGCCGGGACTGCTTGTTTTGCCAGAGAACAAGCACAGACGCAAAGGGAGACGAATACTTCTGCTGTCCATCAAACGTGCGGTAACGCTGCTGCGCATTGGCAATCCGCTGTATTTCGCGGAGATAGTCACTATTACTGTTGTCGTCGTCGCCGGGCCTGCGACTGTTGAAGTCGTTGTATCTTCTGCGGTCACGTACCGGCGCGCTGAACGACTGGAAGGCACGGACGGTATTGAGACGAGAAACAGGCGAATTTGGGAGCGACTTCAAGCCGGCTAGCGACAGCAACCACTGCTTGTTGGATGCGCTCTTGAGTAGACGGAGCGGCAGGATGTTCATGGCTTCTTCTTTCTGGAAGTTACTTCTTGGGAATTAGTTCTTGGGAATTAGTTCTTCGGAAATGCGATTTCCTTCGGGATTTTTTCTTTCAGAAAAGACCACTTCTTTCAGAGGAGATTATTATTATTGCTTTCAGAGAAGAATTTTCTGCAAGAGGAGATTATTTTCTTCGGGATCGTGCTAATGTTATCGACGATCTTATTGGACGGTGGCAAGACTGCGATATTGGTGATTCTCTGTGGCGGCTTTTCACTATGTATTTGTCTTCTCTCTTGTTTTTTTATCCTTCTCGATTTACCCTGGCTAAAATAATGTGTCAACGAGATTATCAAAAAAAAAAATAGATATATATATATAATCACGTGCTGCACGTGCAAAAAGATTGCTACGCACACTGCGCACTCTCGAAAATGATAGTAACAAACAGCACATTGTGTGCCCTGCCAGAAGCACCTAAGTAAGGTATTTGTATATTTTTTTTTTTTCGTTTGTTTGTTTGTTTATTTTTGTTTCGCTTTACTTGTTTATTTCAGGATCTTCTCATCGGGGAAAGCGCCAAGTTGGTGTTTTTTTTTTACCACTACCAAAAAGGGATAAGCGTGCACGTGCTTTTGTGTTTACATGTATGCTTTCGTATAACAATTCTGTGCACAGTCTCAGCCTGATATCCCCCTTTTGTCTCCGTTAGCCTCACGGGTATATTTTCTTTCTCGTATTGTATCGTATCAGGGTGCTTCTTAACGTATTGTGTCTTATCAATGACAGAATCCTTTTTTTCGTATAGTCTGCACAAAATGGTGGCACAGGACGCAATGGTGCTATAAATAGGGTGCTATAAATAATAATGGTAGTAAAATAATAATACATATAATAATAATACATATAATAATAATACATATAATAATAATAAAAACATATAATAATACATATAGCACTGTAAGCTAAATAATGCTATAAATAGTGACCGGATTCCCTGCTTCTTCCTTCATTTATTTCACATCCTTTCTTTTCCTTTAGCCTTCCCCTGCACAAACAAATACTGCACTCTGCTTTTCTCAGCAAACGAACACTTAACCTGCCTTTCTCCGGCAAACTAACCCGACAAGCTATATCTGATTTTGGCGCCCGCCCTTGGACCCACTTCAGCAGCAGCAATATCCACAAAAAAAAAAGGAGTATACACACACAAGTATACACGTCCACAAATACAAAGTAGACAGACAGCATGTTTCCCTCCGCAGCGCTTACCACAGCGTTCGTCTCGTTGCTTCTTTGGAGCCCGCTTGCGTCCTCAGCCTCTGTGCTCCGCCGCAGGTTCGACTACTCGCAAAAGGGCTCCCTCAAGGGTGTCAACTTGGGCGGCTGGCTTGTCATCGAGCCCTTCATCACCCCTACGTTATTTGATGCTTTTGGCAGCGACCCGGATCAGATCCCAAACGACGAGTACCACTACACACAGTACTTGGGCAAGGAAGAGGCTCTCGACAGATTGAGCAGCCACTGGGCCTCCTGGATCACCGAAGCTGATTTCGAGGCCATCCAGTCTGTGGGTCTCAACATGGTTAGAATCCCTGTCGGCTACTGGGCTTTCCTTGCTCTTGACTCCGACCCATATGTTCAAGGCCAACTCCAGTATCTTGATTTGGCTTTAGAATGGGCTAGAAAATACGACATTAAGGTGTGGGTGGATCTTCATGGTGTCCCAGGTTCTCAAAACGGATTCGATAATTCTGGTTTTAGAGAAGAAGCTCAATATATTGCATGGCTTGAAGGTGACAACATGGAAAAAACTAAGCAAACACTTTCTATGATGGTTGACAAATATAGTGGTACTAACTACTCCGACGTTATCATTGGTATTGAGTTAGTCAATGAACCTTTGGGTACATATCTTGATATTGATACCATTAAGCAATACTACGATGATGGTTACAAAATGATCAGAGATGACGCAGACTCTGTAGCTGATGTTATCATGCATGACGCTTTCAGAGATCAAAATTTCTGGGATGACTCTTTCCAATTGTATGATTACTGGGGAGTCGTTATTGATCACCACAGATACCAAGTTTTCTCCCCTGGCGAATTATCCAGATCTATAGATGATCACATCAGCGTCACTTGTGAACAAGGTCTGAAGACAGCTTCTGAGTATCATTGGACCGTTACTGGTGAATGGTCGGCTGCTTTAACTGATTGTACTAGATGGTTGAACGGTGTTGGTCGTGGTGCTAGATGGGATAAGTCTTACGATTCAGACACTTATTTTAATACCTGTGATGGAAATGATGATTTTTCCACCTGGTCAGACACCAGAAAAGAATATACTAGAAGATACATTGAAGCACAATTGGATGCTTATGACCAAGGTGCCGGATGGGTCTTTTGGAATTGGAAAACTGAAGCTTCAATTGAATGGGATTTCCAAAAATTGGTAGGATTTGGTTTGGTTCCTCAACCTTTGTCTGATAGACAATACCCTAACCAATGCGAGTTCTAGAGTGCTTGTCTATCACATTCCACTAATAGATATTATAAAACAATTGACTACACTTGATTAAGTTATCTTATTATACGCTTTTTTTATTTTAATTCTCCTCTTTTGACAATTTCTTCGTTCGTTATTTTTTCTATTTTAGTGCACTTTCAGTGCTCTTTTGATGTTTCTGCTGTTTATGATTTATACAAAAATATTTATATATTGCGTATATAAAAAAAGATGTTTTTAAAAAAAAAAAAAAAGAGAGTTCTAGTGTAGAATATTATAAATTATAATGAAAATGGTGTAAAAACCGAATATTTTGGTTTTATATGAAGAATAAAATAGGTATGAGTGTGAAGGACTGATAGAAATACATTCTAACATTCAATAATTCTAAAAATATGATAATGAAAAAAAGCGTGTAATAATCGAGTTGAAAATAGGTACGTCATTAAGTATATTTTGAACAAGTAAAAGACAGGTATAAAGAGTTTAGATTAATAATATTAAACCAGAAACGAAGAATACAAAGGGAGAAAAAAAAAGGATAACTAAGCAGAACTGAAATAAAATTGAATAATATTGAAAGTAAACTTTAAAATCAAAATGGCCAGCAAAATAATTTATTTCACCCAACAATATTTTTGGAAACATGTTTTACAAGATTCACTTTGCTCAACTCCATTTCTGTCTTGTTGTCTTTTAACAACAGCACATCCAACACAATGTGCCCAGTTGAGATCTTCATGTTTGTAATTTCTTGAAGCTATTTGAAACCCATTTTCTATCATCTTATCTCTGAAAACATTAGAGAATGAGGTATCCATGGTAGACATATTTGATGCGATAGAATAATCCCTGTTGGCGACGTAAGCAATAAGAGGAGGAATAGATTCTTTATTCTCGCTTGAAAACTCGGATGAATCACAACCAATAAAAAAAGGTTTGGAATTGTATTCAAGTTTTTCAAACTCTTGTTCACTTGGAAAATCTGGGAATGACCAATCTACATTCGGGTTAAATTGTCTTTGATAAGTTTGTCTGAGAGAATCACCAGTAGGATACCCATAAGCGTCATTACGACTGCTGTCTGATACAAAGACAAAATCCACATTTCTTGCACGTTGTAGTAATGGCTCCAATGGCACATTTTGCCCATCAGTACCACCATCACAAAGATACAAATGTTTAGAAGATTTATAACTTTCAGAATTGTTGTCACTGGAATCGTAGAACGGGTTAGGTTGAATAGAAGCTTCAATATGCTCCACATCAAGTATTTCGCCAAGATAACGTTGTACCAATTTGTAAACGTATGATTCTTTGTAGTTGGCGGAGTTTCTTTTGAGAACATCAACGAGCTGATCAAAGATGGACAGCGATGCACCCATGATAAACCCAGAATTATCAAATCCATTTATACAACTGCTAGCATTCTTTGGGCTACCTCTATCAAGGCGAGAGCCCAAATATTCAATATCAATAAACTCATTTAACGTTGTGTCCCAAGAACCGAACTCAAATGGGGTAGATTCAAATATAGTGGAATCATTGACAAATATCAAAGCCTCTTTGTTTCGAAGATCAGCAACCGAGATGGGCAATGGCATATTGGCATCAGCAATACTGGCGACATGCTTTAAATCTGACCAGGTGAAATTTTCTCCATGAACAGTGCTTTCTGGTAATAATCCAATCGTAATAACGCGAGCCCATATGTCGGATAATGTAACATTGAACCCTGCTTGTTTTTTCTCCCAGACATCTATCACAATGTTTTTCCAAGTCGAATAAGTTTCTGCAATATCCAATCCACCAGTGTTATAAACAGGCATGGTGAAATCCCAGAGACCCAACTCATCAGTGATTTGTTCTACTGATGGATAGTTATTACTAGCCATGCTTCCCACCATCCAATTCCCACCAGAGGAACCAGCAATGTATGTCGAAGCTTGTAATAAGCCGCCTAACCCATCATTGAAAGCATACTCGGTTCTGTTATCCATTGCAGATAAAACTCCCGCACCGGTCAACATTGCACGATATCCACCTCCAGAAAAAGAAAGACCAATGCTTATAGCACCATCACTATTATTTTCAAGGTTCAGAAAATCGAAATCATCATCTGTGAGTTTGGCTGTATATCTGAGAAAGTCCGCAAGGGGTTGCCTAGAATTTTCATGTCTTTTTTCAACCCAAGATTGCTCAGCTTGAGATAGCTTATTGCTACCTCCGCGAATAAGATTATCTTGTGCTGGGCAGGCCACTTGATATGGAGCATAAGCTTTGGCAGATTTTAAATTGATACTGGCAACTAATAATACTATAATATTGAAAATCATTGAGTTAGATTTGGGATTGAATCCTATGATATGTTATTAAATTGTATCTCGGGTTTTTGTTTTTGTGCTCTAAAGATAGATAGAAGTTTTGTTATAATTATAATTTCTTAAGTAAATGTTTTCAAGGATCTTAATCCGATTAAATATTGTGCTCAACTAAAACTTTCACATACCCAGGCTTCTGCAAATTCAATATTACCGATATATGTCATCCCACCAAACGTGGATAGCCAAAAGTTTGATGGTGTACACGTTTAATGGAAAAGGACTATTTACTAAATTAGGCAAGGATACATGCACTATTAGGACAATTTTCCAGATACATGGCACATGCATGTTGAAAATTGAGATTTATTACAATGCACGTGTGATATTTTTTTTTCAACATGCAGCGGCGCCGCATTTGTCTTTCATTAGAGTGAACATTACAGATCCAATTGACTATTTTGGAATTATATCGTTCAGCTCCATATTGACCTCATTTGAGTTCATGTGGCACATACTTGGAAAACTTAGGCTTACTACGAAACACGGTTTGACAAAATTTAGACTCGATATATAATTTTGATATCCATAATGAAAAGTATATGCATTTCTTTGCGCTAGTGAGATGCAAATCTGTAACTTTGCTTTGCCCCTATAATATGAAATGTAAATGTTTTCTCATGCTTAATATTCATTATTTTTGCATATCCACGAGCCAATAGTTTTGAGCCAGTAATATTCATCTCAGGCAGACTCAATTTTACATGAAAAATTGATTAGTTAATGTCAAGTCCAGTATGCATGTTGTAATATATTTTTCCACAGGAAGATAGAAGTAATTGGGTAATGCAGAGACATGTGGAGATATAAATAGAAATATGACGGCTCACAAATATAGTTGATAATTACAAGAACCTCTGCAAAGCCAACAGGATTCTTCGCCTCGACAATTAGTATCATGAATACCATTGTTGTTGGAGTCTGTACTTACAACGAGAGCAAAGGCCACGTCATGAAGAAGTATTTTTTTTCAAATGGGTTGAGTTGAAGGATTTGTACTAAGTTAGTATTAACTTGTATATATGTTGCGTGCTACGCTCGAATTACAAGATTCAGGTTTTCAGAAGGCGTTGATCCCATTTGAGGCTATCAGACATGCAATAAAAAAAACATACAATCTACATTGAGCTCTCTGACGCTTTCTAATAGTTTATACTCTTTTGATAGCTTGTACGCTCTCCTCCGTACGTTTTGTGTTAGCTTAGACCTTGTAAAATATTATTAAGAAATAAACGAATCAATATTGTTAAAAAATAAATACATAGCATCTTCTTGGTTTGAACAACGTAATTGCATGGATTTACGTGTGTGAGAAAGCTGTACATCTCTCAGTGATGCCCATCCACAGCCCATATGGCATACACCAATTGCTACTCTAACCGAATAGCTCTATCTGGCGGTGAACGTGAACATTGTGCGGAACTAGGCAACAATATGGACTTTCCCTTCGCTGGCCATTTTCTCTTTGAAAAACCATTTATTGTTACCTGCGTCGGCAGAAGAAGCTTTGCACGCCGCGAATACCCCAACGAGATGAGATACAATGCTCAGCACTCACGTTCCGTCCGTCCCCTACACTCATCGCTGCTCTAGCGATGTCTGCATGCTGAAGGGGAAGAAGGGCCGTTGGCAACGGCAAGATCGGGAGCGGGACGGACCCTGGCTGCTGTTTTTGGACTGTTCGACGGAAGGGCAGCTAACCCGTAGCATAACATGTAAGCGCACCACACACGTCACGGGCACATAATTAATTAGTAATAACTTTAAAAAAAAAAGCGTATTTAGTATTAGCATGCTTTTTCCGGCAACCGGCCGCGGCCACTAATGTACGTATCCGCAGGCGTCCGCACGTACTTGAATTCTTTCTTTCTTTTCAAGAAGAAGATATACGGAAAAAAAAAAATTCTTTTTTTTTTTCATTTCTTTCATTTGAGATCTACCGTATGCGCACGCGTAGAGTGCGCATACGGTAATTTCGGTTACTAGAGTATCCGGTGTGCCGTTAGCCCTGCCTTTACTTTTGCTTTTGCAGTGTTTTTTTCGCAGAAGAAAAATAGACGTAAAAAAAAATTTTCTTTTTCTTTTTTTTTTTTTTTTTTTTTTCATAGCGTTCTTCCCAGGGAAAAAAAAAAGAACTTTTTGACTCTCTTGTGACGCTCTTCTCGATTTGGAGAGTAAATTGGCTGAAAAGACCGCCAATGGATCTAGAATGCAGCATCACGTGCGGGTAACCGAGCAGTTTTGTGTCAATTTTTCTGTTGGCTCTTCCCATGACCAATATTAAGGTTTCTGGGATATTCCCAGGTGGATATGGCATTCCCAGATGGCATCGGGTGGGAATACCAAGGCCTGCCAGAAGTATAAATAGTGTGGGATATCCTGTTTCTTGCAGTTTGGCGTCTGAATGCTGGCAGCACTTTCGCCTGCCTGTCCCGCAAGACCCTCTACCCTTTAAACACCATGAGAATAAAACGCTTCAAGCTCAACAACCACCACGAAACGGCTTCGTTGGACGCCCACGATTACCTTCTCAAGGACAAGGACGCGAAAATAGCGGCTTTGAACGCCACCGTCGTCAACTTGAACAAGACGATCTGCAACTTGAAGAACGAGCTCGCGTTGAAGGCCGAGTGTGTCGCGCATTTGAACAACCAGATCGAGCTCTTCAACGGCGGCGAAAGCGCCGCCGTAGATGGCGTCGATGCCGACGCCAGCAAGCCGACCCGAAGCACGTCGCGAAGCACACCGCGAAACACGACGCTCATAATGACCTACGAGTCGCTCAACTCCCAGCTATTGGAAAAGTTGAAGTTGAAGGAGGCTGAAAACCAGGCGCTTAAGTCCAAGGTCAGCATGCTTCACCAGCATTTTTTTGCCCACAGCGGCGGCGCAGATCCCAATAACAGAATCTCATCGATGTACCTGTGCACGACCAGTGTCTCGGACCCTGAAAAAACAAACCTCACCAGCTCCTTGTCGTGCTCGACCAGCAAGGCCGAGGAGGACGCCGATTTCATTGACGAAGATGATTACAGTATTCAGGACTCTGCCTGCTTTGTCAGCGATCTTTTTGATGCCTTGCCGATGATCAACTTTGACGAGGAGCAAGAAGAAAAGCAAGAGGAGGAACATCAGAAGACGGTAGCTGCTTCATCTTCTTCTCCAGCTCCGGTATTTTCCGTCCCGATAAAGAAAAAAAAGACTGCCAAACCTTTGACAATTACGACAAACAACAGCACTGCTGCGGCCGCTCCTTTCCACCATAGAAAGAGAAGCTCGGTTGACAGCTTACTATCCCTCAACAAATCCGCCATTCGTTCCCGTCCTCAATTAAAAATCCCGTCTGCAAACACAAACTCAGACACTTCCTCCATCACCAACAACATCTCCGACCCGAAAGTGGTCCTTCGTCTGTCAAATTCACTTAGATCTCTAAAGAATAACAGCATCCGGAAAGTGCAACAATTATCTCTTTACTTATCGCCAGCCTTAAAGGAAAAACTGATGGCTTCTTCTGCTAATGCCACAAACAGCAACCCAATCATCAGTTCTCCAATCTCTGCTAGATCCTCGATGTACTTTGGTGGCGGCGGTGCCGAGGATTGCGATTTGGAACCAAGCTACACCCCGGTGACGCCAAGCTCCGTTCATTCTGCGCAGTTTGCCGACCTCAGTGCAAAAAAAAATGGATGCAATCCTGATTTGAATGCTAGCGCCATTGGAATGAATTTGGTTAATGGAAGCAGGGTATTCTTGCAGAAGTCAATGGAAGTTATCAGAGAAAAATGATTGCGCACCGACCGGACCAGAAGACCATTGTACTTCTCCTCCAGTTGTTCTTTCCTTTCATCTTATATCCTCCTTCCTCTGCTTTGGATGGATCATCTTTTTTTTCTCATTTAATGATTCTTAATGACCTCCCAACCGCTATTTTCATGACTCTTTTTACTTTCATAATTACTTCTTCACTTATTCGTTGTTATCTGTTTGTTCCCCCATCATCCTTATTCATTATCCCCCATTTTCTTTCTTTTGTTCTGCCATATGTCTCCATCTCAATGATCTTGCTTTTCTTATTCCTGTGTTTTCTACCTGTGTTGTTATCTATTTTATGTATATTCCTTTTATCTTGCCATCATTTGTCCCTTCTTCTTTTTTGGTTTCAGCCTTTTATTCTATTATCCTTATGAAGTATATATATATATATATGATTATAAAGAGATTTCTAATCGAATAACCGTACGATTCTAAGACATCCGGGTAACCCCGGCTTGGCTTTTTTTTTTCCGCCAAAATTCAAGAAAATTCCATTGGAGAGCAAGCGGCAAATAATTTTCCATAGAAATTAAGGGACAGAATAATTTATAAAATTTTCTTTTTTTCCCTCTTCCTTATAGGGGAAATTTTTAAAAAAAAAGAAAGCTGAAACAGAAACTAAAAAAACTTACATTTAGGAATATTGATCCTTCTATATTCTATTATTCTTTTAATATACTCCTTTTTATCATTTTATTACCATTATTTTATTATCATTATTCTATTATCATTATTCTATTATTATTATTATTATTATTATTAACTCTAGTCTATCATTATTCTATTTTTTGACAAAGCTTTGAAACAGCCAACTTACCTCTATTTATTTATAATTGTAACTGACTGTTATTTTCACAGCACAAGATTGCAAAAGAAAAGAATCATCTGATATTATCGCCACATTCATAGCATATAGTATTTGTTGTCCATTTATCAACTGTCCGCAACATATTGTTCATTTGATACTACATACCGAGTTTTTGTCTCTGCAGTCTATAATATATCCTATTATATGTCAAATAACATTTCTCCAGTACCACAGCTATTAAAACAACAGGTGCTGCTACCAATAATAACAACTTTCAACATAATATAAGGGATAGAATAACGCAAACCAAAAATGATGAACGTACCCACTTTACCCAACGGCCAGCCTGTCAACTTTGGCTGCAGCAGCAACAGCAGCAGCAACAAGAAGAGAAACCATCATCACAACAACGGCAATGCCACCAGCCATAACCATCACAGAAACCAGTCCTCCTCTTCGTCAGTATCTTCGTTGGCAAACAAGAGCAAGAAAAAAAACGTTACCAATACTAACAACAATGCTTCAAAAAAGAGAAATAGCTCAGGCTCCAGCAACAAGCCAAGCTCCTCATCTTCTACTGCTACTGCCTCTTCTTCTGAAAACTCATCAAGCTACGCAGGCTCCTCATTTCACTCACAACCAAAAGTTACAGACTTGCCAAAACCTACGTTCACTTCTTCTCTGCCTTCTTCCGTGCCAACTTCTGATTCCACACAACAACAATACGTTCCAACTTCCGATTCTTCTACACAACCACAATGCATGCCACCTCAGTATGCTACCATGTCGAATAATGGCGGATACGTGTATAGTGGATTGAGTAATGGAAATATCCATACTAATAATGGTGCAACAGCTGGACCATATGGTGGCCATTACACCTATCCTCCACCCTCTCTGATGTATTATCCACCACAACAAGGTGGTGGTGTTGTTTCTCCAGGTAATCTCCCTCCTCCTGGAATGTTCTATCATGGACAGTTCAATGGTGGTGCACCTCCTTCTGGTGTTTATTATCAACAATATCCTCAACAACAACAGTTCCAACATTATCCAGAACTGCAAATGCAAGTTCCTGTTCGTGCTCAACAGCATCAACCATATCTGCAACAACAACCACAATAAATTGGCAGGATTGTAATGATGCACCAATCATACTACTATTCAAATAAAAATCCAAAAAAAAAAAAAATTCCGTAACTAATATTTAAAAAAATACAACAACCTTTTTCCTTAAAGAAATAATCAATTCAAGCGAAGAGAAGAAGAATAACAAGAATAGAGACAACGAAAACGAATGCTGAAGAAAGAAGAAAACATTCAGAAAAATCGGAAACAACTGATATTATTAATAAGATACTACCGTCACTGATAAACAACAGTAAAAGTTATTGCACGACGTTAACGTCCGAAAATTAAAAAGAAGAAGAAACCAATCAAATATAACAACACTTGTCAAATATCTCCGGCACACTTGGTCAAGTTTTTTTTCCCGTCCCTGCTGGTTTTAGACCCACCACTCTTGAAATTTATCAACAGTTTCAATTTCCATTCAAAATGGAAATAATTATCAATCACGATTGATTAACTGCTTACTGAATATTTAGTTTGATCATACATTGCAAAGTTTACCATTATGTTTATAGATTTTTATTGTTTTCTTTTCCTTGTTATTATTGTTATCATTAACGTAATTCATTACTTCCCTCTTTTTTTTTGGCTGGTTTTTTGTCTTACTCTCTACATTTATTCTTATTTTATTTGTATTTTTTTCTGCTATTTCATGTTTTCAATTATTTGTTCTTTTTGTTCGTTGGTTTAATTTGTCTTATCGTTTTTATCTGGTTTATTAAACTTCGTTTTTAGTGGATATTACTTGTTTCTTTTTGGGATTCTTTTTTTTTTTTTTTTTTTTTTTTTTTTTTTTTTGATAATTTGATTCATTTGAAATATTTTTATTTTTCTATATCAATAGTATGAACTTGTTTGTGTATCAATTAATTAGCTAACTGTAGATATTATTTTAATAACTTGATTAGTTATCTGTTCGATCCATTTATGCATGTTGAAATTTGTTTTTTGCATTTTAAATTTGAAGCCATTAAAAAAAAAAAAGAAAAAAAAAATTAATATCATAATTATTATTAATTTATATGTCTCTTTCAACTCTAAATCCCTTTACATATCTTCATTGCAACATCAATTTAAGTCATTAAAAATAACAGCTTGATCAATGAATATAGGAGTTTTCTTAAATCTTATAATCCTATCCGGGTTGATTACATTTTTCACCTATATATTTGGAATATTACCTATGAAACTTCCAACTTTGAAAAAATCTTTATTAGAAAGACCAAATAACAACAATTTTTCAGAATCGAACGTGAATATTGACGTATGGCTTGAAAAATTTACGATATTATGTAACGGAATTCTTATTGGTGTGGCTCTATTAATCATTATTCCTGAAGGAATTGAAACATTTATTGAAAACCTGAGTCCTAAAGGTAATAATGTTGACATCTCTGTTATTTGTCTTTCGATTCTTGTCGGGTTTGCTGCGATGTATATAATTGATAATAATCAGCTTCTTAGAAATAAAAATGAATCAGATAATGATTCGTCTTTGTTTCTTGATAGAGATCCAAATACTTTGATTGAAGAGTTGATAATTAATCATGCTTCAAGCTCGCAAGATTATACAAATTTATTTACTCAGCAAAATGACCAAGAAAATAATGGAGATCCTTTATTGCTTCGCAAAAGTAAATTTGCAGAATTTTTAAGATTCACTCCAAGATTTATTTGGCCTTTGTTTTGCCAAATTATCCCGTATGAGACTCTTCTTATCGGTGTTCTTTTCCATTCTTTTGCTGACGGCATAGCATTAGGTTCTTCTTTTTTATCTGATGATCCATCTTTTCGAATGGTGATGATTCTCGCTATAGTGGTCCATAAATTTCCAACATCGTTCTCCATAGGATGCATTCTCTTTAACAAATACACAAAACTTGTACATAAGCTGGCATCGACAACTTCAGGAACAACTCACGATGATCAATATCAAGAAAAGATAAGAAATACCGTGGAACAGTTGGTGAAATGTCAAATGTGTATTTTTGCAGTATTTGCACCTATAGCTGCAATCTTGACCTTTACTTTAGTTCATTTTATTGTTCCTGATATAGTATTATTTTCAGCTATTTTGTTACTTTTCAGTGGCGGTACTTTCCTCTATGTTGCAGTCCATATAATTAACGGAGACAGCAGTGATCATCATAATAGTAATAGTATTACAACTGTTTCTGGTAGAAGTAAGGTTCTCCTTAATGTTATTGGAATGTTTATTCCTTTGTTTTTCTCATTCATTCCTGAATAGTTTTTTAACCCCTTATTAAATTTACAATGTATTTTTTTGATACAATAGTTTTAGGTTGGTAATAAATTCTATAATGTTATAATGTTTAGTAGAGAAATGAAAAGTTAATAATAATAATACAATCTATGTCTATATATAAAACGCAAGGAGGTTTTTTTTTGTAAATTTTAATATTTATTTAATTACCAGTCCAACAATATGTTTGGAAACATTTCTGGCAAAAGTCGCTTTGTATTTCACTATATCTTTCTTGATGTCTTCTAATGATAGCACAGCCAACACAACCGCCCCAGTTAGCATCCAAAGTCATATTTTTTCTAGATGATACTTCATATCCATTAGTAATCATCTTATTTCTTTCATCATTGCTATAACTCAATTGGAAAGTACTGGTATTTGAAGGAAAGCTCATCATAGAATTTGGCATGTAAACAACCAATGGTGGAATCATCAGTAGATTTGTCAAATTGGATGCATCACATCCAAAGAAAACTGGCTGATTATTTAATCCTTCTTTTACAAATGTATTATTATCTGGAACATATGGAAATGCATAATCTTTTCCGACATCAGAAAATTGCCTAAGATATGTATCATAGATTGAAACTCCACCTGGCCAACTAGTGTTTGTATCTGCACTATTGTCATAAGCAAATATCACATTGACTTTTCTTTCTGGAATTAAAAGTGGAACCAATGGAATATTTTGACCATCAGTACCACCATCAATTAATGCTAAATCAGCATTTTCTCTGATATCAGTTGAATTCACAAAATCGGAGCCATAAAATGGATTTGGTGATATTATTGTCTCATCTTTGTATGAACTGTAAATACTTTCAATGTAACTTTTCAAAAATTTCCAAAGTAATTTAATTTTGGCAATCTCGACAGTTAAGTAATCCAACATACTGGAAAAAAGTGAAGATGATGTTCCAATTAAAAAACCAGCATTATCATAACTGACAACACATGTACTACCAGTAACAACGCCATTGCTCATATTAGTCCCAATGTATTTCACATCCATGAATGCTTCCATTTGTGGATCCCAACTGCCAATTTCATAGGCATTAGTTTCGACAACGGTAGAGTTCATATACGTGTCATCGGTTTCCCCAAATCTAATATTTGAAACAGAGATTGGGAATGGCATTTCACCGCTCGCAAAAGCAGAAATGTTTCTCATATCTGACCAGTTCACATCGATACCGTAGTCGGTACTGTTCGAAAAAAATTTAGAAGACAATGATCTACCCCAGATATCTGTGATACAGGTTGTAAATCCATTTTGTAATTTTTGCTTAACCTCATCCACAACATTTTTCCAATATTCATAATCTGATACGGTATTTGTTCCAAATGGCGCATAAAGTGGTTCTTGAATGTTCCAGATTTCATCATTATTTCCAATTAGTTCAGGAACACTGGTCCAATTATTGAAGACTAAGCTACCAACCATCCAATTACCCCCAGAAAGGCCTGCCAAGTATGTAGTGGAATCCAAAAGACCGCCTAATGCATTCTTTTCAGCATCTGGAGTACGTGAATCAAGAGCGGATAATTGGCCAGCACCAGAAAGCATAGCTCTATATCCACCGCCAGAAAAGGCTAATCCAATTACAATTGGATCATTAGTGGTTTGGAAGTACGTCAGATATTCACTGGAATTTAATTTGGCCACATTTTGGAGAAAGTTTTGTAAATTCTTTTGTGATATCGGTGTTCTCACATCTAACCATTCCAATTCTTCTTGGCTTAGAGAATCTCCCTTACGGAGAAATGTATTATTTAGAGGGCAACTGGATCTTTGTGGTGAATAAATAGCACAGTTCGCCAAGTGCGAAAGTAAAATAAGTTTAACAATAAGCATTATCATCTTGTGTATCTCTTAATGAGTATAATCTTGTTAAAACGATCTTGTATAAAACGCAGCAAGTACAGACAATAAAAACAATATTAATAGAACAATCACCAATTGATTTACGCAGATTATTCGAAGAAATAATGTACATTTTATATTATACTCACAAATAAAACAAGAAATACATTTATCTAATTTCTTACCGTATCTTGCCATGTTACATGTTGAAAATTGTAAACCACTTTTTTACGGATTTGTCAGTTAAGCCTCCAAATACTCGCGCATAAAAAAAAAATGATGAAACTTCAGGTGTCAATTGACCAAAGTAAAAATGTTGTGAGTACAAAAGTAATGAACCACTGGTGTCCAACATTGGATTTCATAACCTGTGGCATAGCCTGTGGCACAGCCATTTTTACTATCATTTACCAGACAAATATCCTTGAAAGTTTCGTTTGTTTTATTGAGAAATGTGTGTTTTTATTTCATTGAGTAACGAGTAAAAGTACCGATATACAACGAAATGTAGATATTTGGTCAATGTGCGGAATATATATGTGCATGACTTTTTCCATCACTTGCATAAGTGCAAAATATTGAAGTAATGGAGAAGATAATAACTTGAGTAAGAAGAAAAAAATTTCCAAGAAAGAATTGAAATCTAATAATGATAAATAAGAACAGAGTATATCAACAGAAAAATAAAACAATAAAGAAAAGAGACAAAATTACAACCCACCGATGGCATCCTTGATTGATTCGTAGGATAACCAACTCACTGCCATAGACGGTATCACCTTAAACAAGTTGGCTGTCAAGCCTTTATAATATCCTCTGATTCCCTCTTTCTTTCCAATGGTAATTAATGCATCCATAACAGAGGTGTACTTGAATCCCAACTCGTTATTTCCCATCGTAAGAACTTGAAATCTTCTTCTTAACAAATCAAAAGGATACGTCAAAGTTTGGGCAATAGCACCTGCTATAGCTCCATTTAATAAATGAATTGTTGCACTAGTATTGGGCCACAACTCTTTAATTTGTTCGTAGACTGCGAAGTTAATCGCAACATAAGGCGCAACACCCAATGTTGTTGGATAGAATCCTCTGTAAAGACCAAGGATGCCACCTTCATTCTTATATACATGAGCAAACAACTTCCAGAAGCCAGGTGGTTTTTCCAAATGTGAATTTATTTTAGACTTCCCTAAATTACTTAGGCTTTGTGCTGTTTGAATAGACAATCTTGTTCTAACAAGATCCATTGGATACGTGAAAAAAACACTCACCGTACCAGCAATTCCCCCTGCCATTAAGCGCGATCCGTTGCTGAGATTTTCCTCCTGTGTCTTTTCCAACATTTTATTCTTTAAATCTTGAAATGTCAAAAACTGGATAGCTTGATATGGGAAAATACGCATACAATTGATCCCATTTCCTCTGAATAAGCCAACAACACCTTCTTCTTTCCACATTCTGAAAATTGTTGGAAAAATACCATTATAGTTTCCGGCTCCTGGACCTTGAACTTGTAAAATAATTTTAACTCTTTCAAATGGAGAAACAACTGTTCTTGATATTGCCCCAGCAAAACCACCTGCTATAAAAGAACATATAAGATCTTTTTTAATAAACAGCTTGAGCTCGTCAGATAATGGAAGTATTTCACTCATTGCATATAAAATCTCGCAATTTGGATACTGTAATGAGTTGATTTTTTGAATCCCTATATAGACATCACTTTGAGTTGGTTTATTATGGCAACTTCTCCATTAGATCGATCAATAGATTCATCATCTCTAATGAATGAAATCAGTAAACTAATGAAAAAAACAAAAACGAAAAAAACGTATGTGCGCGTTTAGAAATATGATGTTTGTTTGTGTTTTCTTTTTCTTTTTTAAAAAAAAAACATTTTTAACATTGACTTTCCATATTTAGACTAATTTAGAAAAAAATTGCCTGAAATGATGGATTTATTAAAAAACCGGCGATCCTTACCTGATACGTTCTATAAAATAAAAAATTATCATATTCTATAGACCATTCTGAAATGGTCAGTGTATTGCAAAAATGTATTTAAAATGGAATACAACATACAGAATATTTAATTCATTAATAACTAATGAGGATACAATTGCTATTGCCCACTTATGAGCACAAACAAGAACAATGCTACAAATTAAAATAATCAATCATCAACAAACATATTGTTTCAACAAAAATTGTGTTCTTATGAAAGGGAGTTTATTGCATAGGAACTTTGATATTTGATGTTACCAACAACATTATCCAAGTACTTATATGTATTATTTTATATATGGACCTATATAAAAAACGAAGCTTATATGTTGTATTCATTTTTATTATCCGCAAAACAATCCAATCAGCTTTCTTTTAATTTTTAATTCGATTTTTATGGTATATATCTCTCAATTGATTACCATAATAGCTGTTCCTCATAATAATCAATATTTTTCCTTGAAAAATTATCAGTGACCAAAGCTTTACCAGAAGCAGCACGTACGTCCCTGTTAACCGAATCAGGTCCGCAAGATATTACAGCTGTATCATCTTCCATAATTTTAAGCTTGTCAAAAATTAATAGCTTGAGCTTGGGTCTTTCGGAAAAAACCACGCTAATGCGGTCAAACTGGTTACTAGTTATACTTCTTAAAGCTCTGGATGTTTCTGATATTTGAGATTCTTTATCTTTCAAATTCAAATATATGTTCGCTTCATCAATAGTTGTACGTGTAATATATATTGTTAATATAATTTCTCCCATTTTCCCTAATTCAATGAGTTCTTCCAATGAACATTCTAAAGTGTTTATAGTTGGTGTACACCAAAAAACTTCTATACAGTTATTCTTCTTTCCTGTTCTTAATTCCTCTGCACGGAACTGTTTTGCTAAGTCGGTAACTAATGTATACACAATAGTAATACCGATGCCCGCTGCAACAAAAATTGAGTTTTTGTAGTTTCTAAAGGCAATTGGTGTGCCGTATGGACCTTCTAATAAAATTGGAATTCTCGCTATATGGTTTTCTTGTTTTTGAACATAACTTGCTAAAGCCTTTGTTAAACCATTTTTCACTCTTATAATTATGGTTAGTTGATCAACATTTTTCTCGTTAGATGAACGTAAGACTGTGAAAGGATGTGATTGCCAAAATAACGTTGGAAGCAAAAAATAAATAAAAACAAAACATCCAGGGTAGTCTCTCCACCATCCAGAATGACTAATGGAAATTCTTAAGGAGTGAACAGTTTGTTTATCTGATTTTATTTTCTTTTCAATGATTCTTTCTGAACCTATAATTTCTGTAGAGCTTGTTGTTTCCCTTGAATGAAACATAATTCTATTCAAAAATGATTCCTTATCATCTACTTTATTTTTTCTGTTTTCTTCCAAGTCTACTTCTCTATTGAATTTGTTCAACTTCTCATTCTCATCATCATCCATGTTTGATTCAACATCCATGATGGCTTCACAATCCGCCATTACAACACCTCCTGAAAGAAATATCTTACCCATTCTAACAACATGATCCAGGCCCCAAATGGCAACTGTAGCATACAAAAACGGCATCCATCCTAAAGTTTGACAGTGTCTCCATGAACCGATAAGGAAAAATACTGATAACGTTTGGTGTGAAAGTTTGAAAAATTCATAAGCGTACTTTCTGAATAATTTGATAGAAAATATTATAAGAACACCTCCACAAATCAAAGCAGTATTTGCCCACTTCCATTTTTGTAACAACCAGCGCTCTGTATAGTCTTGGTTTTGTTTACTGTATCCAACGTAGCAACAAGCGTGTATAAGTATAAGTATCCATGTAAACGTCGCTATATATCTATGATATAAATTGAAAGTTCTTATTGACCAGCCAGTTATCAAAATAAATATATTATTTCTTCCTGCAAATAAAAACATTAAGGGAAGTTGTGTAATGGCCAAAATTCCTGTTCTATCGGCTATGTAAACCAATATTCCACAAGATCTATACTTGAAGATTGTATTTGGATAGTTTATGTGGAAATCAATTGCAGAAAAGATTAAAATTAAGCATAAATAGAAAAAAATTACAATAAACTGAATTCTTGTTGGAAAATGTTTAACAACATAAGAAACTGTCTTGCCGTAGGTTGTGATTCTTTCTTTATTTGTATTCCTAGAAAACAATTGGGGATTAATCAAATGTCTTTGAATCCATCTTGAAAAGCTACTATTCAAAGACTTTGTGATTTGTGGTATGCACCATACACCCATATTACTGACAAATGCAATAGTGATTACTAAACCCCAATATCCCAAGAGAACAATTCCTAAAACAGTGGCAGTATATCTATGTTTTAGTAAATTATGAACTGACTCTTTGGACAATTTATACAACTCAGGATCAGGAATCACGGGGTTATATAGTTTTCTGCCAATGTTAGATTTGGGTATTGCATATTTTGTAGCATTATCAAATATTTTAATAAGGTCAGTAAAATTATATTGTTGATTAGCCTGCAACTTGCAAAACTCCATCATGTACAAATATGAATGAGTTATATCAAAGGGACTTTGCGAGTTATCATCAATGCACATTAATACGGTTCCCAAAAATGATTTGTCTCTGCATCTACACTGATAGGCTAAATCTGGTTGTTTACAATCAAAAGGATATACTGTAAAGTTATTCGCAACATATAAGCAAGCAGAACCAATTGAGCTTATTTGATTTAACCCGAAAATCCCAAGAGCTGATACTTTGAGAAAAAAAAGACTGATATATGTGAAATTTCTCATCTGCTTTATTTTACTTATTGATTATTGTCTTCTATAAATTACCATGTTTTTACAATAAACTAATACGTCAGCTATTTGATTTGGTAATTCAAAGTATTAAACTTCTGCCAGTATATATACGAAATAGTGTGAAATAACAAATGCATTTTCGAATTTGCCACTATTTATATCTCTAGCGTTTAAATTGTAAACTGTATTTTTAAAAAAAAAAAATCATACATAAAAAAAAATACAAAAAGTAAAGATATTTTCCTTGTGAATCTATGTCTCAGAAAACTTTTTTTAATGAAACCAAAATACTATACATTATCTTAAGAGTATATTCGTTAACGTTGAGCGCTAAACTAATATTTAGCTATTAAACTTGTGACTGTAAGCAATATGGGACCAATATTGGACTGATAAGATCAATCATTTTGCATTCTTGAACAGGTTTAACCAATGCCTGCGAACTTTGTGATAAGTAGCCACTTGATATCTATCTTGCCTTGTACGTCTCACTTTTATCTTTTCTATCAATTTTTATATTTCTCTAAAATTATGCATTGTCTCAACTTGAAAAATCATTGATAATGTTATCAAGGATGAAGTAATTTAAGCCAAAATTTTGTACATATTCGTGATTACACCCAAACTAATTGGCAATATTTACAGGTAACTAGATAATAAAGTTAGCTCGGTGTTGCAACTATACAAAAATGCTGTAGAGCCATTACCTGGTCAAATTCACAAAGCCCTAAGTGGGAAAACGTTTAGTAGTATTTAGCATTATAACCGAAATTGAAATAGAAAAAAAAAAAAAAAAAAGGAAATCAGAATTTTTTTTTTTTTGCTAGCTTACGAGCGTGTCATTTTAGGTAATCAATATGCATTGATTAAGATTCCTAATATAGTACAGTAAATAAAGTTCACGAGAAATTTTTTCATATGTTATAAAAGTTGGAATTTATGCTATCGTCATGGAGCAAGACAGTGTTACATTGGCTTTGGAATTGTTCGAGAAAGGGACTTACAAGGAACATATTGGTAAATTGTCTGAAGCAATAGAGTATTACAGGGAGGCGTTTAAACTACATAATACCATCGATAAAGTATACAGAGAAAAATTAACCAAAGAGAAGCAGAAAGAAGATGAAGTGAAGAAGTTGGAAAGGTCAGTGAAGAAAAAATTAGTACTCAGTAGGAATGTGAATATAAATAATATCCAATCGGAGAATAAAAATGATGCTGAAGAGGATGGTAAAGCGTCGAAAGGAATAGACGAGCCAATTTTGGAACTTGAGCCTTGTTTTTTATTGGAATATTTGCATAATGACGTTCTTGTTTATTTACTAAGATATTTGGCGCTTCATAATTACAGTCCAGAATGGATAAACTTGTCTTTCACTTGCAAGAAATTGGCCAGCATTGGGCTTGGATCCTCTGATATTTGGAAATCATTATGCTTAAGTGCTTACAAATCATCATATCAAAGCTTCAAGAACGATAAGGACATCAGCTTATTGGCCTCTGACACATATAACGGTTACAAGGATATGTACTTTAAAAAACCTTTTATTATGTTTGGGGGAATTTATATTAGCATTTGTACATATTTAAGAGAGGGCAGCTCGCACGAGTCGTTATCGTGGACAAATCCAATACACATGATTACATATTATAGATACATGAGGTTTTCAAAAACAGGCAGGTGTATGAGATTGTTGACAGTTGCAGAGCCACAAGATGTTGTGTTGAAATTCACTATAGATTGGCAAGCAAATGGATTGAAAGATGTTCACATGGGATTTTGGTCACTTGAGGATGACGGAACGCTTGTAATTGAAGGCGAAGGCTCAGTCAAAAATTGCCAATTCACACAGATCTTAAACGTAGGAAACGCTGGTCGTCGTAAACATCATCAGTTGAAATGGGTACGGTCGTTTTTTCACAATTCAGAAGGTGTTGAAAATGAATTTTCATTGAGAAACGAAAAGTGGTTCACATTTTCCAGAGTAAAAAGTTTCACTCGAAACATGAATTTTTAACGTTCAGCTAATAAATAATAGATAAATCTAACGTTTATTAATAATCTTAATATTGTATAAATTTAATGATATTTTCTTATTGCACAGAACGATTTCAAATCAATTCTGTTGATCAGCATTCATCAAACGATCCTTGTTCGTCTGGAGTCATGCATATATGCCCTGATGCCTTGACAGTGCAATGCAGCCTTGCCGCTAGAGATAAGTATAAACGTCAAATCTTAGCCCATTTTTTTATAATATCATCATTCTAATAACGAAAGCTATGAAAAACAAACTATATTGAACATTCGGTGGCATATGGATTTTTTCTGGCATTAGAATATGCCTGTACAACTTCCTTTAGATGATCCTCTTCAAAATGATATCCAGTTGGCCTTAGATAACGCCAAAGTTTTCTTGGCTAGCCTTATACAAATCTTAAAACCCTTAGCAAAAGTATTACATTACATAAATAGAAAATTATCCAAGGTATACGTGTTGAAAATCCCTGTGATGTTTCTTATACATGTGGTATTTTTTGTGATACTTCTAAGCTTATTTGTACCACATTATTCAAGAGTTTACAATAGGAACAGTTTTTTCGCCACTCTATTATCAAATCTACTTTTGTTTGGATTGGCGGATTCGTTAGCTCAGACAATAACCAGGGTTTTTTCTGCTAGTCCGAATAGTTTGAGCTTGCCAACTCGTAATAATTACCATGATTTTATTCCAAACACATCCGATATCACGGAATCGTCTTCACCATATCTTGATAGTCCTTCAATCGAAGGTCATCAATTTTTCTTTGATTATGATGAAGATATAGACGATGAAAGCAATGAAACCTTAGATGATGAGTCAATATTATACGGTAATCCAGAGCCTTCTGATGTCAAAATTTTCAATTATAGACGTTTGATTAGTTTTATAATATGGGGCTTTTTTATTTCTTTTCCACAATATATCTGGTATAAAATACTTAATGGACTATATGTTGACGATCCAAAGTTCATTACTGTTCTTGAACGAGTCTTGGCGGACCAACTATGTTATTCGCCTTTATCTTTAGCTGGATTTTTCTATTATTCTAGTATAATAATGGAGGGTGGTAATAAAGAAACCTTTAGACAAAAAATGCAATCCATTTATATTTCCACGCTAGCTGCTAATTATTGTGTTTGGCCAGTAGTTCAATTCATTAATTTTTTAGTTGTTCCAAAATCATTTCAAGTTCCATTCTCTTCCACTATCGGTGTTATGTGGAATTGCTTTCTTTCAATTCAAAATGCACGTTCTAGCAATAAATAATGCTTGATTATATAATACACGGTATTAAAGAAGAAATAATAATACATTTTCATGTTGGATATATATTCAATATCTGTTTATCTATAAATTCAATAAATCATCTAGTATTTTATTATCGTCTGCTATAGATATGAGTTTCTTAACAGCTTTTTTGGAATTGGTATCTTCAAAAATACTTTTGTTGTCCTTGATCATTGGATTGTGGACATTAGAATTTATTAGGTCATTTAAAATGTCATCATCATTTTTACTATCGTGTTTCAGTACTTTTGACTCTAATCCTAGAAATTCATTGACACCTTTGTTCGGTTGCATATAGCCATTTTCTTTCGTTCGTATTGGGTCGATTTTAGAATCCATCTTCATCTTGATTTTTCTAAATAACTTCTGTTTCTCTGCTTTTTTGATCATTTCATTTAAATCGTCAGTTTCCCTTGCAGATAATATTTTAACACTTCCCTTAGCATCAGATTTATCCTCATCATTTCCGTCTATATTATCGATATCAATTTTTGCCAAAGTTGCAAAATCCAAATCTTGAAGCTTTTTCTTCTTGGTTTTAATATCATTGATAGCTGTAATCAAGTTCACATCTTTAATAGGTTTTTTCAAATCATAAGAGTGATTAATATTTTTAGTTAAATTTGAGTATTTGACAAATTCCTCATCATCATCTGAGGAGTCAGACATCTGCATATCATCTATTTTTTTATTCAAATCATTAACTTTATCGTCCAACAAAGATATTTTTATACCAGAAGATTCAACTTCTGGACCACTTTTTGTTAACATAATCCCGTCCTTGTAAGGATCTTCCGGAGTAGCAGTTTCATTTAACGATATATCATCCTTTTGAGTTATTTCTTCGTCTGTGGAGGAGGATTCTTCTTGCCTATTTTTGGTATATTTTTGTTTCACCTTCTTTGGCGGTTCCTGATCTTGTTGGTTCTTGAGCAATCCATGTTTCTTCAAATACGTATATTTAGCCTTCCTATCCCATTTGTTATTGTGCAAAACCATCTTTATGTTTCTGTTCTAATCTATCTTTTGATGCAAATATATCATTTTTTTTGTTAAACATAAAATGTTAATAATGCCAAAAGAGCAAATATAAACTCAGGATCCAAATGTAAGAAAACAAAATAATATTATACATCCAAACCAATATTTTGCACGCGAATATATGCATTTATCTGTACTTTTATGCTTCTATCACAAGAAAGGTATTTAATGAGTTTGGTTGTCTAAGATACCAATTTTGAGACTAAATAGATATTATTTATATACACAGTCAAAATTATTAAACCTCTTTTAATTACGGTGGCTCTGATGGCAAAAGTATTTTTAGAGATTTTATCATAAAAATGAAAAACAAAACAATAAATTTCATTTATTTTGTTCATTACCAATTTTTATTCAAAATAAAATAAAATAACAATAGGATTTAACCGCCGTTCATTATTTTTTAGCTTTATTTTCCTTTTTTTGACCCTTTTTGCTATCAGAATCTTTATTCAAATCATTATAGACTCATTATCTATAAATCTTTGAGCTTAAAAATTGTAGAGATATTGTTATAAGTTGAGAATGCATAATCTTTTATCTGAAAACTCTCCAGACAATGGAAACCAGGCCGATCTAGAGGAGTTAGTACTAAAATCGGAAGCTATGAGCGTAGTTGATAACGAAGAATTGCCTTCAAAACTTGAAGCTGTTAATAACTTGGGGAGTATTTTAGAAAATCATATTTATAACTTTGAATATATTAGTGACAATAATTCTCCAGAGGAAAACCCAAGTAAAAAGTCTTCAAAGACTGAAAAAACAAGCAACGTTTCGATAGACTATGTAGCCACAGTTAAAAATGATAATCAATATGAGGATCCTTTCAAAAATACGAACATAGAAAAATATAATTCTGATAGCCCTTATGAATCACTTGATATGAACGACGGAGAATCCATTATTCACAACTCTTCTACATCTAGCGGTTCTTCTAGTAGTAAAATTTCTACTTCTAAAAACTCAACTACCTTTTTCAATCACATTGAAATTGGTCTTGAAACTTTTCCGAACCAAAGGTATGTAAATTATTTCGTTTTTTAGACAGTATGAGCTACTAAAAGGAAGTGTCATTAGTTATTGTTTAATTACTAACAGTTTAGAATGAATATGGTTGCAAAAAAAGGTGGATGCCTAACTTTGATGGTTGTAGGTCAAAGAGGTCTTGGTAAATCGACCTTCATTAATACATTGTTCAATTCAGATATTTTCTCAGTAAACAAGCGCAATGAGTTTAATTCTGAAACTGATAATGTGTCAATTGATTACCGACAAACAGAATTAATTGAGAATAATTTCAAATTGAATTTGTCAATTGTCAATTGTCCTGGATTTGGTGAGCTTATAGATAACACATTTTCATGGGTTCCAATATGCTCATATGTAGACGATCAACTAAGATATCATTTGTTTCAAGAGGAACAACCAAACAGAAAAAATAGAATCGATAAACGAGTTCATTGCTGTTTATATTTTGTATCTCCATCTATGCAGGGTTTGACTCCACTTGATATAATTACCATGAAAGAGCTTTCGAAAAGAGTTAATTTGATTCCAATAATTCCAAAGGCGGAAGGATACACCAGGGATGAAATGTTGAACAGAAAAACTTCCATTAGATGTTTGATAAAGCAATATGGTATCAAAGTTTGTCAGTATTTAAGTGACGATTTGCTAAGTAAGAAAGTTATAAACAAGATGCCTTTTTCAGTGATCGGATCTAATGGTCAATATCAAAATCAAGAAAATGTTATGGTTAGAGGAAGAAAACATCAATGGGGTATTGCAGAAACTGATAACGAATATCATTGTGACTTCAAATATTTGAAGGAACTTTTGATTAGTGAAAATATGTTAGATTTGATTTCAAGCACCGAGAATCATTATGAAAAATACCGTCAAGAAATAATCAACTTCAGACTTTTTCAGGAAAATTATATGGATAAAGAGAAAACTTATTTAACCGCCGAAAAAATTTTACAAGTTGAGGATGGTGTACTTATTAACAAATTTACAGATGTTAAAAACCTTGATTGTAAGCTTGAAGGTACCGAGATTTTAAAAAAAATCAATAAGTTAACAAATGATTTTATCAATGGTTATATTTTAGAAAGTGATTCAATTTATTTGCATGGCAAATATTTGTTGACCAAAAGAATTGGTGAACAAGTAAACCAACAAGAGAAAAAATTCAAAGATTGGAAAGTCGGATTATATGAAAAACAAAAGGAATTTAACGCTGATATACAAAACGTCCATGAGCATGTCGTAAAGTTGAGAGAAAAAATTGGGTTCATTAAAAATATGTCTAAGGCAAATGGTGATGGTTTAAATATTGATGAAGATAGTTCATCCGAGTATGATGACGATAATGATGAAGAAGACGACGAAAGTGATGATGTTATCGATACAGAAGATGTAGACGATTCAGAAGATGTGGATGATACAGATGATGTAGATGACTCAGAAGATAAGTACGCTTCACAAAATGGAAATAACACCCAGCCAGTCGGGTCTCCAGTTTTATCTAGTGGTGTTGTTGTGCCTCAAGGAACGGGATTAGATAGTGTATTGAATATCAAAAGCGGTGAGCAAAACCGACGCAGTAATATTCATAGATTTAGAAATATTCTTAGTTCTGGTGTCGACCATAAACAAAAAGGTAAAAAATAATTATGAGCGAGAGTAAGTTACCACTTATGGTAGTTGCTAGATTCCGATATTTTGTTCAATCTAACCAAAGAAAAAAAAGGAAAAAAAATAAAAGAAAAAAAAAATAGAAATCATAATTATTTCTCGCAACTAATGAAAAATTGAAAGATGAGAAGGAAAAAAAAAATTAAATCTTGAAAATTTCAGTTTTCCTTTCACCTCTTTTAGTCTCTTTTATATAATTTATAATATTAAGTATAAGATTATATGTATTGCAAATATACTTATTTGATATTGGTATAACAATGAAAAGGTTCATTCAATCTTAGATGGTGCGGTTTATATCAATTGTGCCGAATTGCAAAGTAAGTTTATTTTATTATTATTTTGCTGCTGCCTGATACGACTACATTGAAGTGAATCAGCGTATATAATTGGAATCTGATGAAATCTTTTTCTTAAGTTTTTTATAACTGGCATCTCTAGTATTAGGAATTTTATTTCCATGATTTAACGACTCAATCTGAAATATTTTATATTTATTTATGATATGATTTACCTTCAAAGTATCCAGCAGACAATTGCTTGATTTTTATTTAAAGAGCAGTCGCAACTAACATCGAGTTTTCTCCATTTATAGGTTTAGTATAGTTTTATATATTCCCATCTTAATTTTGTTAATAAACGGTTCTATTTTTCAGATAGATTTCAATGTATTTTAGCTGCGTAAATAAATCAACAGAATTAAGCTTTCGTGCGCATACTGAAACTTACAATATTTATAAATCTTTCTTTTTCGTGTTCATTGTATATACAGTTTTTCTATGTGATAAAAATATTTGTTTGCCATCATGATTGTCTCTCCGCAATTTATTTATTGATTGCTGAATATTAGAGAATTAGCATTGTCAAATAAATACCTGTGACTATCCAATTGGAGTTGAAAAGAATCCACAGAAATTTTTCCAATATTACTCTTTTCGCCTTAAAAAAATCATCCGTAGTACATTTGAAAATCGTCTCTTAAATAAATTAGCGGGTGAACACATAGTTAACTGACAAACCAATCATGACAGATAACCAATCAATTAAATCGCCTATCCCTAAGAGATTTCTCAATATTGTTCCAGGCAGCAATGTTGACCGAACATCTTTCAGATCCCCTTTGCTGCCAGCTTTCAATGCTAACAGGTTTGGTTCGGGGGTTGTGACTCCCTTGACCCCAAACCCAAATCCCGTTGAGCAAGTCAGATTGAAAAAATTTAATCTTGATTATCCACCTGTATCTTCCAAAGAATTTACTGATATTTATGATAAAGATTCGCGCTTCTATTCAAGAACAGAGCCTCGTACCTTGGATTTGCCACAGCTTCTTCCATATGATACAGAATTGCCAATTGATCAATCCAGATACTTGAGTCACATCATCAGTCATCTCTACATTGCAATCAAGTCGTTAGATATCGCTGGTGTTGTATCCGTTTCACCTAGGGACTTACAGAGATTGAGTGATGCCCAAGCTAAAATAAGTGGGGCACGTGATATTAATATCAATGATGACAATGGGGAGGAAGATGTTGATGATGATGCCGTTGATTATGACAGTGGCGATGATGATGATGATGATGATGACGATGATGACGATGATGATAATGATGATAACTATCTAAGCGATGATATTGGTAGTTCCATCACCAGCGGTATGAGCACATATTCTCCTAAACATCGTTACTCCGCATTAGTTATCACCGTAAGATATTGGGCTCTTGAGTTGAGAACGTGGTTAAAAATGAAAAACGATTTGCCCTTTACTTTAAGAATAACTTTGGCAAAAGTATTCTATGCACTATGTTTTGTGAAAGGCCAGGAAGTTCCATTGAGTCTATTTGTTGATATGTTCATCATGTTAACACGCTATGAAATTGACATTCTAACGGAAAGGGGTCTCATTTTAGATCATAAGCTATTATTGAATTACGTCGACTCAAGGTTTCCTTCACCTGATGCTCTGGTGGATAAGAACAGAGGATCTGCTGATAAGAGTATTTTGAAACTTGGATTTGTAGCTAATATGTTTTTTTCAAATGACATTTTTGATGAAATTTTCGCTAATATTGTGAGCAAACTTTCATTGAATACGGTTTACATATCATTGGTCAGTTTGTTTGGTTTATTGCCATTGGGTTCGCCCAAAATAATCGATGTTCTACCAACAATAGTCAATATGTGGAGCACAATTTCAAAAGTTAAAGGCAGTGATGCACATATAACAAGTATATTAGGTAGTTCATTCGAAAGACTTTTCTTAAGTCAGGCCAAAGATCAGCTGTTAAAAGCAAAATTTGGAAAGTACGGTTTTCTTACCGAAAATCAACTTCTTTATATCTTTAGTCATATTTTAACATCATTTAATATTCAACATGAAAAATTCGGGGTTTCTCTGTCTGGAAGATTTTATATTGGATATGCCAATATCATCGTATTTAATATAAATTCAGAGAAATTTTTAAGTGAGAATGGTCTTTATTATCATTTAGAAACATTGTTGAACACAATTGAAACTTATTTGCATCCTTCGAACAGTGGTATTTGGTCTGGTGCTTGCACCAAATTCATTCATGAATTAATTTCTAACTTTCACAGAAGATATAGTACTGAACATATCCCTGGAGAACAATTGTATCTGTTACCTGAAGAGTTGAAATTGAATGATGAATGTGTCCAATCTTTTGTCAGATTACTATTGCCAAAGGTTTTAATTGGAATTCAATCTAAAAGTTCTAAGATTACAAATATTAACTCTAATCTTATTAAATTATTGTGTGATTTAGATCCCAAATATGTTCTTAATAACGTTTTATTGATGCTATATGAATCTTTACAAAGTGTTCTCAGTAATCACAGACTTATTGTTGCTTTGAAATTATTGGTGAAACTCAGTAAATATTTTGCTACCGAAAAATTGTTCAGATGTCATGTCGCGAATTTATTAAATCTTTGTCTCCCTGGTATTGATTCAAATGATTTATCCAAAACCTTGTTAACTGTCAACTTGATTGCTGCATATGCCAGTTATATTCCATTTTGCAAATTATCTTTAAAAGATGGTGAAGGTGATGATATAATCATCGATCCCGGAATTTCGTTTGAGGTTACGCAATCACATCTTCAATTTTTATCAGACAAAGTTTATGATTCTTCATTTACCAATGAAGAGATATACTTTACGTTAGATGACGAAACTGAAAAACGAGCATTGATTTCTTCAACCTGTTTTTTTGAAGATATTGTTAGAACTTTAACAACCAGAATAATTACACTTTTAGAAAATCTTCCAGATCAATCCGCGCATCAATCGGATGGAGAAACAACATTGGAAGGGTCACTACCTAGATCTTTGCTTATATTGTTTGAGTCTATGTCGGATGAGCTTTTTGAAATTTTTAGTTATATGTTTTTAAATTTTGTTGAGTCGAATATTCAGTTTAACACCATCCATATATCAATGCAAATATGCGGTGCAATTGTTAAACGTAGCAATGAAAAGCAAGTCCACAAAGTTATTAAGTTGATTTTTGCTAAAATTAACGAGCAATATGAAATTGAAATTGCTGGCAAACATAGAAGTGGTACCACTGTTCTCCCAAGAGATAAACCATTGTACTGTTACACATTTATTTTGGCGGAGATTTCTCGGTATGCGGGATCTGTGATTCTTGATTATCAAAATGAAATATCTAATCTTTTACTGAAAGTATTGGATGATGTGAGAGGACCTATTAATTTTGTATCATCATATTTTTTGATGCAGTTATTGAAAGGATTGACTTCGATTAATTTGAAAGAACAGAGATTGCTTAGTCCAACATATGTAACAGAAAATGGTGTTACTGAGGAATGCTGGGGATTATTTTGTAATAATCCAGAAAGGCTTAACTCAAAATACCTAGATTTTTCTTGGTCTAGGCCCACTAAGGAAAGTATCGACTACACAGTTAAATTGTCTGGTGAAATTATTGGGAAAAGTTTCAAGAATTTGAATGAGTTGATGAACTCATTAAAGTCTGAACACAAAAATATTAAAGTTTTTGACGTTGAAATGAGGGATATTAAAGAGAAGGATGAAAAGGAAATGGTAAATGAATTAAGAAGAAATTCGTTGGGCAATACATTGAACTTACATGAAGATTCAGAAGAAAGTTCAAAGACCCCTGACTTACTTGAATTTACTGATAAATTTAGAAAGTATCTACTTTTTCTATCTAGATCTGTTCAAGGTTTGTCATTATTGTTAGATCCTGCATATCAAGAAAAACCTGTGAATGAAAAAGTTGGTTTCAATCCACGTTTGTTGGATATTAAATTAAAAGCTTTAAATGGTTCACAAAGATCCTTAGTGAGTTCACATGTAACTGAGCCATCCCAATTGGTTTCTACTCCTACTCTTGGATTATCCTCAAACTATATCACTAATATCCCACATAAAGACTATTCAGAACAAGTTATTAATTTCAAGAGCCAATTGGATGAAGGTCTTATGAGCAGTTCGGAATCCGTAACAAGTCTAGTTAACCTTGGTATAAGCCATGATCAAAGTACTTATAATGCATCACAGCTTTTTGAAACAGGAGGCATTCAGACTCCTGATATTCTGGATGATTTAATGAATCCTAGTTTAACTATGCGAGCACAGAAAATCTATACTTGCAACTATTATTTTGGTGATACTTTAGAGGAAAGGCAAAAGCATGATTTATACTTCACCATACATAAGTTCTATAAGGATATAGGTGAAAAGCTTCATGAAGTGTTTCTCTTTTTACGCGAGTATTTTCCAAATGATATTGTTCTTAATAAAGCTTTTTTAAACTCCCTAAACATATGGTTTTTGGATTATGGTGCCGACAGCAATCTTAGAATGTTTGATGATAATTTGATCTCATACAAATACATGAAAGCTTTACAAAGGAGCATTTTCCACAAGAAACCGTTCACTAGAATCACACTTGGTGCTCGTATTGAGAAGTATCATAGACAAAGAGTTTTGATTCATGCCAGCAGTAGATTACAAAACGATTTGTATAAAAAGCTCATAGTAGATCTTGTCTACTCTTCTATGTCTATTTATTCTTCAATAGCATCATATTCACAGCTCACTTTGCAGGAGGCTACAAAAAAGATTTCTGGTCTGAGTACGTTACTAATCAATACTGCTTTCAAAGCTTTTGAAGAAATTATTGCATCCGGAGATTATAAAAAGATTCAAAGTGCCATGAAGATATTCAGAGCAAAAAGAATCAAGAATAAGTTGTACACGAATTATAAAAATGTTTCAAGATATGCGTCATTGATATTTGAATGCATTGGAATCGACGACGTTAAAACTAGTGATCTTGCTACTCGCTATTATAAGAAGATTGGAACGAACTTTTTTGTGTCTAATATAGAAGCACTTATTGATGAATCTCAATTCGATATTATTAAACCCGATGATACCGATGCTGAGAAAGACATTAAATTGATTAAAGACGCTAAAAAACACAAAAAGTCTGTTTATATCCATAATTTGTTAAGCTTCCAAAAAACAATATTTGATAACGAGACTACTAAGAAAAATCATTGGGTTATCACTATTACCAATTTGAATATACTTAGAACGTTGCAAACGAATAATTACTTAATTCCTTTGAATGCAGATATTTTTGAATTATTTGCCAAGTATGCTAATGTTTCGCATCCTATTATTTCGAATACTGCTATATCTGCTTTGCAAAGGCTCTTTGAAAAAATAAATAACTTATCGTTATATTCTTATAATACCAGAGATATAATGGATTACAATGTTGTATCTCCAGAATTTGATAGGATTAATACGGATTCCGACATTATACATCAGAACTTTGTAACGCTTTTTGATGCTGAATTAAGGAAGAATGGCGATGAAGCAGCATATTTTATTGATAACAAACTCTATCGTGGTTGGTTAGCATGGGATAAAAATCTTTTTGTCACTAAAAATGTGCAAAACACCAATGTTTGTATTGAGAAGAATGAGATTGAGTTGTTGTATAAGGTGAATCAGCATATCAACAAAGAATGGCTCAAAGATATTTTTTTACTAGTCATTGGAGACAATGAGGAAGATGCTGTATTCCAAGCATCACATGTTTATTTTATTAATTGGTTGGTTCGTTTCATTACTACGGGACACCTTACTAATATTTCATTCCTTGATATTCTTGATATCATCAAAGAATTTTATCTTAAGGATGAAAAAAGTAATAATGTTGTCGTTTGTGAAATTATCTGTGGTGTGTTAGTTGCTAGTAAATATTGTAATGATCATGATATTAAATCTCGTGATATTTATTTCGAGGAGCTTTTTATAAGGATTTTTACAGAATTAAATCCAGATAGTGCTGCTGTTTGGAAGCTATTAGTTTCTTGGTTGAGTACGGTATCTGATGTCAGAAGATATCATAACATATTCAAGATTATTTTGGATTATAGACCATCTAATAAAGAAAGGCCGTTTATTCAAGCTACTCGTCTTAATTATCTTAAAGTTTATCTAAGAACAGTTAATTGGAAGAATAGAAATGGAAAAGAAATAATTAAAGATTTGCTGAAGTTTATTTTTCATCCTTATCAAATTGTGGCAAATGAAATTGGTGCAACTATTTACATTGCTCTTCATTGTAATTTCCATCAATCATATGCTAATACAGATGAGTATATAAAAGCAAACAAGGCCGTTGATGGATCGTTAGGATTGATTCCTTTCCATACTCCAGATTATGTTATGGAACTTCTTATAGATATTTTCAATAAAATTGAAGCGTTGAGGCAAGACGTGGTAGATTTACCAGTTGCCGATATATTAAATTCGCCATTCATCTTAGGATCTAGAACTATGATAGCTATGATAAGCTGTATGAATATAGCTTCATCTTCCATAAGTTTGGCTAATTTAATTTCTGCATACATTTCACCATTTTTATTGAATTTAATCAATATGAGAGACACATATACCTTAGCGGGATTGAAACCTGTTAATGTTTACCTTGAACTTGCTAAATTACCTTTCAGAATGGAGCATGTTGAAAGTATTGTTAAAATGATTTTAAATAACGGTGGATTAACAAATCCAAGTTGGCATCAATCGATAATATTGCTTATTTTCTCTGAGATATTCTACTTCAGGCAATTGGTTTTATTAACTTCTGAACAGAAAAGATCTCTCTTTGATTTTACTTTTCAATTACTTTTCCATAGTCAAATGGAAGTTAGACAAAAGGCTGCAAGCTCTTTATCTGGTATGATACATTGTTCTACTGATGCTGAAAGAGATGAAAATGTTAGCTTATATATTAATAAATTTGCTAACATTTTAGAAAATTACAAGAAGATATATAAGTCACACAAGAACAGCAAAGCCAAACCATCCAAAATTAATAAGCGGAATTTAATTACCAATGAAGATACTATAAGCTTTCATGGAGCCACTCTTGGTTTGGGAGCTATAGTTAATGCATTCCCATATTTATCGCCGCCACCCATTTGGTTTCCAAGACTTTTAGGCATATTATCTGGCAATATTTTAGGATTATCCGGAATTATTGACAAGACTAGTAAAGACATTTTGAGTAATTTTAAAAAGACAAGACAAGATACATGGCATATTGATAGTAAGGTTTTCAGTGAGAGTCAGTTAGAAGATTTGGAAGGCGTTTTACGGGAAAATTACTTTGTTTAGAAGAATCAAAAACCTGTATACATTATGATCATTGTGGTTTTTCGACTATATACTAAAATATACTTGTTTTATGTTTTTTGGTTAATTTATTTTCAATATATAAAAGAAAAAAAATATTAGTAATTCAATATCTAATACTTTCAAAATGTTAAAAAATGAATAATTGCTGTAAAAAAAAAGGGGAGGTAAGTAATTGAAAAATACACTTAGAATAATTGATGGCTGACTTGATTAAATTGGCAAAACGAAAACAGATAAGATTAATTTCTTGATTTACCCATACCATTCAAAGCACCCGCAATAATGCCAGAAGAATTACTAATCTTGAAGTTCAGACTATGCTTTTTGTGGTGGTTACGGTTATTGTTGTTATTACGATGGTGATTCAGTTGTTGGTGCTGTTGTTGTTGGCCACCAGCAGTTAACCTGTCATTTCTTTCAGCCAATAAAGTAATTTTTTCGGTAAGCCCTAAGGCTAATTCTTGAGTTTTTGTCTTTTCTGTTTCGTGGATAAAATATACCGAGTTGGACACTTGGTCTAAGTAAGCATTAAGATCCCCATTGTAAATCATACTGGCTAATACGGAAACAGTCTTTGTTTCAGACAAGTCAAAAACACAAGCCAATTTCTGGATGGATAATTTTTGGTAGTAAGGTTTAAAAATCAATACATAGGTTTTAAGACCTTGTACTTGGAAGTTTTCTTTAAGCATATGCTTCAAAATGTGGTCTTTGTCAGCGTATAAGTATTTCCAAGCGGCGATAGAGCTTATTAATTCATAAGATTTTTTCCATTCACCAGCAGCTAAAGCATCCGCACTTTGGTAAATAAAATCCTTAGTGTTCTCAGCAGGTCCTGTGAACGTTTGTTTCTCAAATGACTCCCAATTACGCTTGAAAGACCTAATAGAGTTTCTCTTATTATTAGCAGCAGTGGAAACAGATGACGGAACACCAATCAATAAAGATGATGTCAAGAAAACAGCTTCGATTAATTGCAAGTTAATATGCATATGGTATGGTACCATCTTCAGTTTTTCAGATAAATTAACAGAGTTATTGTTAGAATAGCTGATTTTAATGGTTTGGCCAACTAAATCTCTAATCTTACCAGAGTCGAAAAGATCATTTAAGATACGCAATGCGTCTTCAATCAATCCGAGCTTGAAGGCAGCCAATCCCAATTGAGCCAAAGTTCTGTTGAACAAGACTTGCAAAACGATATCGGAGGTATGGATCGAAGATTGCAAGTGGGACATTAACAACATATCTCTAGCCTTAAAGTATTGGCCGTTGAGAGCGTAGTAGTATACGTGACACAACATTGCTTTCTTTCTGTAGACAGAGTTGGATTGACGGTATAATATAGAAGCAAGGTTGTTGAACAAAACGTCAGTATAAGCATCATTGAGGGAATCAAAAGTTTCCGGAGCTATTATGACAGAAGACTTAATGCACGAAGCTGGTAATGCTTTTAAAGCAGCCTTTTCACTTGAGATTATTAACTTAACAGGTCTGTAGTAGATATGGTTAATTCTCTTAACAATGACTCTAAATAACTGATCGTTACTATCATCAATCATATTGGATGCATTTGTTAAAGCTTCCAAGTATAATTGAGATCTGACAATCAAATTGTACATTGGGATCTCGTCTCTTAATCTAGATCTGTAAGTGGTAGAATCACTGCTTGGAATAGATAACAAGTGTTTGTTTAATTCTTCATCTAACCTGTCAACAAAAGAGGCAATGGAACCCAAAATTTGAATGACACCAGATGCATTTGGTTTTGGCTCAACTTGGAAATCGAAGCCTGGTTCAGCATTTTCGGTAACTCTATATTTGGAAAAATTGTTTTCCAATATAGTAAGCAACTCTTGCATGTTTTCCATTGAGGAATTCCAGTGGTCAACTGTCATGACATTAGCAGAAGAAGTAAGATCAAATCTGGATGGGATCAATAATAAGTAAATACAAATAAATTCAAATGGAGTTTCTGCAATGGACAATAATTTTTCCAATAAAGCTACTTGTTCGTAACCGTCCACGTTTTTCTTACCACGATTTTCAATGATAGATTTCAAAATAGTTGGAATATCTTCTTCTTCTTCTTCGTCACCGGCAGCAGCCTTGGTTGCTGCAACAGACTTAGCTGAGGCTTCTTCAGAGCCCTCTTCAGCCATAAATGCTTCTGGGTCTTCATTGTATAGTTTAATCAAATGTTCAAACTCCCTGGAAGATTTCTTGACTCTTTGTTTAATGGAGTTAAAAGCTTTAGAAGTGACAGCGTTCATCTTAGTATTTTCCTTAGATACAAGAATAATAATATTTTCTAACTCTGCCAAGATCTTGACGTAAAACCTTGGTGTTGCAATGTTTTGCTGTTGAGACTTGGTTATTAATTTATTCAATTTGTCAAATTCTTTAGAAACGGTGATCCAATCATCGAAATCAGAAGCATTATCAATAGATTCAACACTGTTTTTCATTTCTTCCAATAATTTGTCTTTGGCGGATTTGACAACCTTCTTCGTTTCATCATCAGATTCGCTTTCGGATTCATCAGAGGAGTCAGGGATATTCGAACCTCTCAAAAAATAAGCAGCATTTCTGGTTGTGGTGGCGGAAGTACGGAAAGCCATGCCTTTATCAATCTTTACTTCTTCCTTTTCTTCCTCTTCTTCATCATCTATGTCTTCCTCTTCTTCCTCGCTGGACTCCTCCTCTTCGCTGGATTCTTCTTGTTGTTTTAACTGTTGCTCTTCTTCAGAACTGCTAAGCAATTCTTCTTCGCTGCTGATCAATTCTTCATCTGAAGAATCAGAGTCTGAATAAACTGCAGAGAAAAAACGGGAACTCATTATGATCTTGTGCCTTATAAGTCAGGATTAAAACTATTATAATTATATATCAGGAATATAATCTATCTGAGGAATCTATGGTTATGTGTACAGAAGATAATCTTATACAATAACTCAAATTAATAATAAACCTCGTAGCTTTAAATATATTTATATCTGATATCTATGTTTAATCAAACGTATCTCAATTAATGTCAGATACTAGTCGATAATTTTAAGATTAATAATAAATAATTTTAGTGTATATTGTGACAATAATCAAAACATGTATTATATATTTAATTTTTTAATTGATTCTTTCCTTTTACTAATGTCCTTTTTTTTTCATCACTAAAAAATGGGAAAAAAAATTTTTCAACATCATCAAAAAAAAAATTGTTAGACAGACGAAAAAAAAAAGAAAAAATTGTTAGCGGAAAAATTCACCATCCCGACAAAATACGTGAAGAATTCGGGTGGGTCGTCGGCCTTGACCCCCCTGTAGATAATGCTTCGGGGAGGAACTCTCTGAAGGCCTCCCCAAATATGGTGCAAGATGCCGTCTAAGTGATCCCCCGCCCGCCCAAAGATCAAAAATGAAATTTCTGATCCGGGTAATATTAATATGATGAAATAAGGTTTACACATAGCATATTCGATGCTGATTTCACAGATGGCTAATCCATAACAAAACTTGTGCCTGGAGATTAATCTAGTATATAATACCCAAAGAATCTTGATTTGGGATTCTGAGTGGAGGTATGCTGCATTTCGCTCTGTCGGCGCCTAAACAATAAACATGCTCTCTTATATTTCTTACTGTTTACTGATCATTGATGGGGTAAGAAAAAAATTTGTTATTATATAAATGTTTTAAAAAAACCATATGATGGAAATATATACCTGTAGATGATCATGAAGCTCTCCGCCATATTTCTACGCAAACGGCGTGGTAGTTAGACTTGGCTGGCCTATTTGCATAAGGAATCTTTAATCAATCTGGACAAGCTTTCAAACTTTATGGTCTCGCTAGTGACAATCTTGCTATCCGAGGAATCGTTCTCCACTGTTTTGCTGTCTGATGTTATTAGGGTGTTTTCTTCGATACGGTTGGTGTTTTGGTTGATCAACACTAAGTCACCGAAGATCGTGAATCTCTTGCCGGCAACGGCAGATGTGCTGATAAACTCTTGAAACTCCTTTTCATCATATAAGTTCAAGTAGTTTTGTAACAAGGATGTCTTGATGGAAGACTTTATTTGAGGGCTGCTGTTGGAGTATCCTTTGTAGATGACTTTCAAGATGGCATCTCTGATCTTGGATTCGAATACATCACTTAACTCTGAGCTTAAAATCAAATCTTGGTACGACTCGTTATTCTTGATCAAATTCCAGAAGTCAGCAAACTTGCACGAAGTCAACAAGTCGTATACCTCTTTAATTTTAACGACTGATTCAACGAACTGGATGATTTGCTGGTGGTCATCCGGCTTGGAGGAATTGGACAACTTGCTGACGTCCATCAAACTATAACTTGGCAACAAATGCAAATACAACTCAAAATCAATATTATAAAACTCGCTCAACCCAAGTAAAAGAACATTTATTGTGTTTTCTTCTCTTTCTTCGGTGATTGGCTCAGAGGCGAACTCGTACAATTTCAACAAGGCCAAGTTGGCTTGCACGTCACTGAATCCCTTTTCACATTGCAATCTGGCGTAATTTTCCAAATCTTTCAAGACTGTGACATCGTATCTTCTCAAACTATTGAGGATTTCGTGAATTTCAGGGGTTCTTTCTGCTGGACTGGACACAAGTGAGTTTTCCATTTTTGCTATTAATATGTGCAATTTTAATCGGATGCTTATGTGTTATTAACAGGAGTTGTTCGGTAAGTTTATATTGAAAATTCTAGTTCAATCTTTTGGCTTCAACAATAGCTTATTATCGATCTATGGGGGGAGTCTATATATGTATATTGATCAATAGTGTAAAGCTTTTTTGTAACTTTTTTCATTAATTCGTTACTGTATGGGCTAACATTTAACTAGCTCAGCTTCCAAAAAGCCAAAAAAAAAAATTTTCGAAATAAAAAATCGACAAAAAAATTTCAATGCGAAAGAAAAGAAAGGAAATTCGTCTTACACTATGCGTTACCCGGTTTCAAATATTTATAGAATAATTTACAACATGTATGGCCCTTTTAAGTAATTACCGTTTTCAGCTTACAATCATAATTTGAAAAACCAAATTATCTATGAGTAACTACTATTTATTAGTAATCATAAAGTGTACATGCATGATACACACTCAGAATAGTTGAATCTTACCATTAGTGGGCAGCAGCAGTATTTTTCTATCATTATTATTCTTATTAGCGTCGGCATATTCGAACAATCTACTGAAATCCAAGAATCTCTTGAATGTATTTGTCAAACGGGAAAACTGCAACGCCGGTCTCCTGTGTGTCAAACTTCTTGAAGGAGTTAGTGCATCTCAACAACCAGATCAAACTCTCTACATAGCTATCAAATTTTAGATAAATGCCGCCTCCGCCATGGGAAAACTTCTGGAATACAAACAACACGGTATCTGTGGGCAATCTATACCCAAAATTTTTTAACGTCTCCTGATATTCGCTGAAAGAAATGGAATTGTTACTATCCTTATCATAGTTCTGGAAAACTGATCTCCAGTGGTTGATGTACAGCCAAAGATGGTAAAACTCTCTGAAAGTAATCCTGCCGGTGCCATCTTTGTCAAACAATTTAATCATCAATTTTACAGTCGACACCTGGAACTTAGTCTGGTCAGTGTTGAATAAGGCCATGGATAGCTCATTCTCTGTGAGATATCCAACATGATTCCGGTCCACCTTGTTGAACAAGTCTCTTAGTCTTTGTTCTGTAATTTCTGCTTCGGTGAGTTGCGGCTGCATTGGCATCATTTGCGGCGGTGGTGGCTGCTGAGACATCATCATCTGCTGCTGTGGAACCATGGTGGGTCCCATGTTGGAACCGATTGGGTGTCCCATAGGCTGTGGCTGTTGCATCATCATTGGCTGCTGCTGTTGAGGTGGCGGTGGCGGCCGAGCCATGTGGCCGTTTTGTTGCTGAACATACATCTGTTGTTGTTGTTGTTGTTGTTGTTGTTGTTGTTGTTGCGGTGCCGGTACTCTTTGCTGTACCTGCGATGGAGAGCCTCTGCTACTGCCGCTTGGCTGCTGTTGCTGTGGAGGTCTTTGCATACCCGGAGCAGCTCCCCTGTGTGGCGTGTGCTGTTGCGGAGTGTGGGTTCTGTGTATCTGTTGTGGTGCAGTCATGTGTCCGCCTCTAGTGGGAGAAGCCATGTGTCCGCTTCTAGTGGGAGACGCCATACCGCTGGCTGAAGGATCGCTGTACATGCCGTGGGGCGGCTTTTTTTTCATATTCATTTGCAGCTGTTGTTGCAGCTTCTGCATCTGAATTTGGCTGGCTCGAGAATACGCTTGCTTTGGTGTTGGGAAAACCTATAAATCAAGAATCAAAGATGAAAAATGTTAGTATAATGTCTGGCAGGAGGGGCTCATCACCAGAGATGTCCCAATCTCCATTCAGAGCAGTCCATTTGTATCTGGGATGCTCGAGGAATCGACTGCTGTCGACCAATCAGTCCAACGAAGGCCTGTGTCTTTGATCTACATACCACTAAATCATCGTTACTTCTGGACATTTCTTTTATTTTTATTGCAATATCGGGATTAGAAATACAAAAAGCACACTTCTGTGTCAGACTAGCTGTGTTGTCAGTGGTATTCGTTGCAACAGCTGGAGTTTGTGCCAGTAATATACAGATCGTCTATCATACGTAGGGTGTTATCAGGTGGCAGTTGACCAATATCATCTGGGTTTTGTTTTTTTTGCAGTAAATATTCTAACCTTACATATGCTAAATGAAGGAAAAAAAAAAAAAAAAAAAGAAGGAAAAAAAATTTTTTTAGCAAGAAGAAAAACGGTAATAAAAATTACGGAAATTTCCTATGTGCGTCTAGCAAAATATCTGGTTTCATGTGGCTTTTGCGTGTTTTTACATTTCCCTGCATTTGTGCACATATACATGCATATGGTGTCTGGCTCCACATTTTTTTCTTTCGCCAGCAACAACAACAGAAAGATAAACGCTCTAAGCCATAAGAAGTCAGCTCGCCAGCCAACTCGATATTTCAGCACTTCTTGAAGAAGAAGAAGAATCTACACCTTATCTCGCCAAAGAAACGGCTGCGTCCAGTGCAGCTCTCTGAGTCTAACTATTTGTCGAATATACCTATATATGCGAGTGTGTGTATATATTGAAATGTATGTAACAGCAGCGCGACGTGCGCGTCCCTAGTACCTTCTCTTCTTCTGCAAAGAGTTTCTCTTCATCCACTTGTTTCTCAAGCCCACCACGCTGCCTGTCTTGCTTCCGGCGTTGTCCAGCGCGGCTGGCGCCAACGCGGTCTTCTTCTTCTGGCTGTTGAGCAACTGCACGTTGATCTCGCCGACCGTCTTATTTTTTCTGTTCATCTCCTTGACGATCCTTTTCTTTGTGGCGCGGATCCGCGAGTCCAAGAGACGCTCCTCCGCAGCACCCTCGGGATCGTCGTCGTTGAATGTCTTGTGTTTGGAGCGTCCTGGCACCGGCGCGGCAGGGGCCGCCGGCACGTCCTTCTGTTCTTCGTCAAGCCCGTCTAAGATATCGTCGGGCAACACGTCTGGCACCTCCACGTTCTTCTTGCGCTGCTTCTGCTGTCTGAACTTTGTGTTCTGCGCTCTGCGTCTCTCCTTCAACTCGCCAAGCTCTCTGGCCTGTATTTGCTGCTGCTCCTGCTCTTTCAACCGGTGCTGCTCCTTGCTCGTGGCCACCGCCTCCTCCTGCGGCGCCTCGTCGTCGTCGTCGTCGCTCAAGTACGTGTCGTCGTCAGCGTCGCTGGCGGCCGGTTCCTTCTCGCCGCCCGCGGTCTCGTGCTCGCTCTGCTCGTCTGCGGTGAGATAGTCTTCTTCGGAGTCTGCCTGTGGATTGTTTTGTTTCTTCATCTCGGAAACCTGCATATAAGTCGGTCTCGCTGTGCGGTATCTCTTTTTACAATTATGTAAAGCTGCTGAATTATCTTAATAATGCCCTATCTTATTGCTCAAGCACTAAAATCTAATGAGTTATCAACATGAAAGAAAGCATATGAATGCAATTTGAAAAAATAATGAAATTTTCATGACAAAATCTCGATGCTCTGCTCTTGTCGGCTACCCGCACACGGGTTTAGCGCCCAGCGTTCGAACTGAAAAATAGCGATATTGTGGGAAAAAAAGAGTTTCAATCCAGTCTTGTGGCCTCTTCTGCTTATATACACATATGGATATGTCAAAAAAGACAACCAACACAGCCTGATTGTCCTGTCACATCTTCAGATAATCATGGAAAAGGATACCGACAGAAACACCAATATCCCTCTTGTCCGTCCAGAAAGCGTCCGCCGTCGTTGCAGCTCCCCGCCGTTCCTCTCCTCCCTTCGCCTCAGGCTTTTGCTCGTACCATTCTTGACCGCGATTGCTCTCGTCTACTGGTTGTCCCCAATGAACACCGCTATCTCTCCCTCCTGTGACCCCGTTCGCGCCGCCACTGCGGCCATCGAGCTGGTCAAGTTTTCCGGTGAGGAAGCCGGCGCAAAGAAAGACCTTTCTTTGCAAGAGCTTAGAACCGGCCAGTTTGCCCCAGATATCAAGCAGATCCAATGGATTCACTCCAGCAGCGCCGAAGGCGACATCTATTTGACCAAAACCGACTCCCGTTATGTTCTCAACAAAATCACCGATTCAGATTACGAAAAGGTCTTGTACAATAACCTCAGTTTTGCCTACGACAACCACACTTTCAAGATTGTTGATTTGGTGGCTTCCCCAGATTTGAAATTTGCGTTGCTTGCTACCAACAGAAAAAAGATCTGGAGACACTCCTCTACTAATCTTATATGGTTGCTTGACGTTGAATCCCAAGCCATCACTCCATTATTCGATTCTCATGCCGACGATGATGACGATGATGATAGCAATCTTTGTTATTTTGCCAAGTGGTCACCTGACTCTACAAAGTTGGCCGTCGTCAAGAATGATCAAAACATATACGTGAAGGACATAATCTCTGGGGAGATTACTCAGGTTACATCTGATGGTAACCCAAATATCTTCAACGGTAAACCTGACTGGGTCTACGAAGAAGAGGTTTTTGAAGATGATTTCGCTCTTTGGTGGAACCCAACTTCTGAACATATTGCCTTTTTGAAGTTCGATGACACCAAAGTTAAAACTTTTCCGATTGATTATTTTGTTCAAGATCAAAAAAAAGCTCCAGTTGGTCAATATTCAAGCTATCCAAAAGAAACTTCTATCAAGTACCCAAAAGCTGGTTTCGAGAATCCAAAATTGTCCGTTCATGTGTTTGACTTCGTAAACAATAAAACTACTGATTTGTTTAACAACTTTAATGATGAGCAATTCTTGGATTATTTAGTTACGGAAGTTCTTTGGATGGGTAGTTCTAAGATTTTCTTGAGAACTACTAACCGAGTCTCCAACATTTTGAAAATTGTCATTGTTAATAATGATTCTTTAAAATATGAGATTGTTAGATGTGAAGAAATTGAAGATAATGGCTGGTTTGAATTGGTCCATGACACAGTTTACATTCCTAAAAATGGAACTCTTAGATTGGAAGATGGTTATATTGATACTTTGACCATTGGCAATTTCAATCATCTCGCCTATTTCGAGCCAATTCATTCTAAGACTCCCAAAAAAATTTTAACTTCTGGTGATTATGAAGTTGTTGGTGGTGTTCAAGCTGTTGATTTTGAAACTAATCAGGTCTTCTTCACTTCAACTAAACATTCTTCTATCGATAGACACTTATATTCTGTTAATTTGCAGTCTGGTGAAATTGCAAGTTTAGTTGATGATTCAAAGAATGGCTATTATACCAGCAGTTTCTCTAAAGATTGTAAAAACATCTTGATCAGTTATTTAGGTCCTGATGTTCCATTTCAAAAAATTATTTCGTTAAACAGCGATGATAGTACTAAAAATCTTGTCAACATATTTGAGAAATCTGAAAATTTCTTGACTACTAATGAGAAATTGAAATCTGTTATTAAAAACTTTAATCTTCCTTCTTTAGCTTATTCAGAAATTGAATTAGATGATAAAACTTTAGCCAACATGAGAGAAATCAAGCCATTTGGTTTTGATGAAAATAAGAAATATCCACTATTTGTTTATGTTTATCAAGGTCCAAATTCACAATTGATCAATTCCCAATTTAGTATTTCAATGCTAGCTGTTATTGCTCTGCAGTTGAATGCTGTTGTTGTTACGATAGATGGTAGAGGTACCGGTTTTAAGGGCAAGGAATTCAGATCTATTGTTTACCGTAACCTATCAAATATTGAAACACATGATCAAATCACCTCTTTCAAGAAATACGTCAAAGAACACACATTTATTGACCCAGAGAGAACTTTAATTTACGGTCATTCTTATGGTGGTTATATGACTTTGAAGGTATTAGAAAATGACTCGGAAAAAGTTTTCAAATACGGTATCAGTGGTGCACCAGTTACAGATTGGAAATTATATGATTCCGTTTATACAGAAAGATACATGGGATTACCCCAAGAAAATGAAAATTATAACAAGGGTAAAGTTGGTGGTAGCGGCAGTATTAACAATTTTGAAAAGACTAAAAGATTTTTATTGATTCATGGCAGTGGTGATGATAACGTTCATATTCAAAACATGTATCAATTATTGGACTATTTCAATTTAAACAATTTAGAAAATAAGTATGATTTGATGGTTTTTCCAGATAGTAACCACGGTATCAGTTACCACAATAGCAGTTATATCATGTACAACAAAATCTTATGGTGGGCTAAGATGGCTTTCAAAGGAATGTTTGATGGATTTGATCAATTCGATTACCACAATGGTAATTTGGATAGTATCACCGCTGGATTTGGTCCTGTTGATAATAGTGGAGATGCTAGACATTTGAAAATGAGATAAGGTCATTTAAAATGAAGAATCGGTTTTTTCGATTGAATGAATAAATAGTTACAAATAAAATAATAAAATATTATGATCATAAAATAAAATAGCAATGTAAGGTACTGTCATTATGATGTATTGCAGCAAAGCAATGAAAGAAACATCTTTGAAAGTAGAAGTATTTATCGCAATATGTTGCTTTCAAATATTGGACAATTGTTACCACAAATATAACGGTTTTTGTTTTTGTTTTTTTTCTAAATCCGCAGAAAATGAATTTTAAAGTCAACTGAGCAAGCCTTATAGTACAATTGTCTACAAGATAACATCAAGAAATATACTCAAAAATGATTTGTTGAATAACGACGACTATAAGAAGAAAATAAAGTTAAAAAGAGAAGGAAAAATCTAAGAAATAATAAATAAGATGCTTTGAAAAGAAAGTGAAATAATAATATATGGTTAAGCTAAAAGGAAAGCTTATTAAGCTGCTATCAAAAAGCAAAGCTTCTGGCGACAAAAAAAAACTAATGTCTCAATGTGAATATAATGATTTCAAAACATCAAAAGATATGCTGAGAAGCAAATTATGAATGAGATGCCTCTATTAGAAGACACGGCAGCTCCATTGTTGGACAGAGTAGAAGAGTTGTTATCCGACAGTGTAGAAGAATCAGCTAACGTTTTTAAGTTTCCGTAGTCATAAGTGTTCAGATAACTGGATACAGGTAACGCTGAAGTGTATGTCAGCATGAAACTTTGACTCCATGGAGCCTCAAAAGTAGAGCCGGAAGTAACCCAGATCATGGTCGGAGAGACAGAGGAAGAATCTGTGCCGGAAGTTGTTGTGGAAACTGCGGTGGTGGCTGCCGCTGTTGCTGCTGGAACGACTGTGGTGGCAGTGACTACAGCTGGTTCTTGTATTCCAGTAGAGGAAGTAGTGGCAGTCTGCGGAACAGTGTTCAGGGTGGTAATAGCACCATCTGTAGCTACATTCGTGGCGGTGGATGTAATTGCAGTTGTCGTACTTGAAGTCAATCCTGAAGAGGCTTGAATCGCTAAGGCATTGGCAGCAGTGGCAGTTTCTGGTGCCGTTTCAACTTTTGAAATTTCATCAGGCGAGGCTGTGGTATCTTCCACAGAATCTGCCGCAGCAGCGACGCACATAATCAAGAATTGCAAAGCATTAATCATTTCTGATTGGTTATAGTTCACAGAATATCTCCGAGGATTTGTCAAGATTAGTTCTCAAAGGAATATATACTATGTATTTAGGTATTTGGGATAAAGAAAAAAGAAGAAAACTGGAAAAAAAAAACAAGAAAAAATATAAAAAAATAGATTAATCCTTATACAGTTTCTACTAATCGTGAAAAATTTGGATCCACCGAGAAAAAAAGGGGGAAATAAGTCCGCAAAAAAGAAGACAAATCGGGAAATTTCTAAAACTTAATGAAACTTGTCACGTGTGTCACGTGATATTGTTCTGTTTTCATTTTTGTTTTTTTTTATCGCTGATTCATTCTACTGAACTAATCATTCTTATTGCGTTATTGTGGACAAGAAAAAAGAAATAAAAGTAAATATACTGATTATTATAATCTGGAGAAATATCCAAAGTTTTGGGTATGATAATAAAATAAAAACCATGGCGATATTGGTTAGATAAGTTCAACTAACCAACCTTTAGCACATCTCGTCTCTACCGTTTCTATCTGTGTGGCAACTTGGGGTCCTGAAAAGAGCCATCCCTGCCGCCTTTACGCGTTTTACGATAAATGATAAGCTTGCTATTGAACCCAGGTGTTGTGCTGGTGGAAGAATCCATCCTTTGGTGGGAGTCTTGTATGTCTTCACCGCTACCTAATGTGGACAGCATGTTTCCATATTTGATATCATACAGCTCACAGGAACTGCCAGCAATCGGAGAGAACAAGCATATCATGTTTATAAACAGCTGTACGGGGGAGCCACAAACTCCCCCAGGTGATTTATACAATTATGTCAGTTACAGGGATATTCTTACACCACTAGAAGAGACATACATGACAGACCCAGCAAAGCTAGAAAGCGTGATATCTGATCTTCTTTTGTCTCTTGAAAGTCAGCAAACGATCAATGACAACAGTTTATTAGATACAATTTTAGCTGACATTCGTGCTGTGTGCAACTATTTTCCGATGTTCCAGTCATTGGATGATAATTTCGATGGCTCCCATGAAAAAATATCAGCTAGATGTTTTGATAATCAGGCCAATAAATTTTCAAGAATCTCGGACTTGATCGTTTTTTGTTTTGATGAATCTCATAGATCTGAATTCTATGATAATAATAATCATGCTTGTAACTGTGGCTCAGTTTATAGATTACTCATTATTGCTCAGTTATGTGAAGCCAAATTAAGAAATACTGTTATTCAAAATAATAATAAAAAAAGTCAGAATCGCATTGGCAAATGGATTGATAACAATAACAAAACTGAAACTATCATATCGTGCAGCAATAAAATTAAAGATGCAAAATCAAATTCATCTAATCATAATAACACTGATCATATTGCTGGCTATTATGATTGTGTAGATGATGAATATGAAGAAGATCTATCTGTGGATTTTTCTTCTCTTATAAATATACTTCTGCAAAATTCAAGGTTTTCAGAAGTTCTTCCAAATGAATTTGATAATGAGGAGAAATTATTCGAGAAAAAAATTTATAATGTTATCAATTCTGAATATGCATCATATCAACATTCAAATTTTAAAACGTTTCTATTGCAAACTTTTACCGATAATAAACAGCTTGAATTATTGAAATCTGCATTATCCTATTTTCCTTGCGTTAAAGATCCTGAACTTTTGAAAAAAATATGTAAACCATATTTCAATTTTGAATGTGCCTCAAATATTGAAACAATGAAGATTAGTAGCTGTTCCTATGAAAGTAATATTGCTTTTACGGGTGAAATATTGATTAACTCAGGTATATGGTTTGGTAATAGTCATGATTTTTTAATAGCAAGAAATAATGATGATAAAAAGATAGATTTTGATCCATTGCACTCAAATGTAAGAATTAGTTCCGATATTACAATACCACATTATTCTTTGATGCAAAACAGTATTATATTTAATAATGAGAATAGTTTTTTAAGTAGAACTTACTTTGAAAATATTCAGAAACTTGCTTATAAAGAACCGTTACCAAAAATATCGTATACTAATAACCATTCAATCAAATTCAAAGTATTCATAGAAGCGAAGCAAGGTTATTCATTTCCTTCTTTCAAAAAACTAAATGATATATATGAGTATGTAATTGGTTCTACGTCTGATTCAATTTTAATTAATTCCGATGACTTATTATATTTGAAATTCCCAGCTTCCGGGTCTATTGGAACAATGTTTTCTTTTTCCATTGAAGACATTATCAAAATTTTGAACCTTTGCAGAGTTTTAGAACTAATAAAAAAAAATAACGCATCTGATAATATTGCTAGGAAATCTTTAAGATTTCCTTGCCTCATATATTGTGAAAATGGCTATGTTGAATCATCATTATTATTATTCATTTTTTTAATCTTTTCTACTGGGTTAAGTTTTCTGCAACTACTCTCTGAGGTTTATCAGAATAGAGGAATTGCAGGTAGACCTTTTTATTTATTTGATAATGATTATTTGTTATTGAACCAATTGTGTCCTATTCTACATTGTTATGGTTCATTTTATTGTGGATATCCTTTGAATAACCCAAAGTTGAATGAAATTCATTTATTTTTAAAAAATAATACTGATATGAAACATTTGGGCTCTTCATTTAAAGTTGATAAAGATATTATCTCCAAAATTTTGTTAGGTAATTTTGTTGAGAATTCATCTACCCTATCATCAATTGTTTCTACTAGTATCAGCATCATTTCTATGGCTGCTCCTATTCATAATAATACTAGTAATAATAATAATAACCATTCACCCCAGCAATTATCTGAAATAAATTCATTACCATCTAGAATCCTTCCAAATCTATATTTAGGATCTTTAGAAAATGCTTCATCTATAAAAACTCTTGACGTACTTGGGATAAACGTGTTAGTCTCAGTTGGTGAAAATGCAAGCTGGCTAAAAATGCTTCCGAGCAGCCATTTCGAAATAATTCGGAAAAAAAATATAAGCATCTTCAAATTTAATTCACATCTTGAAGGTTCATGTACTAGTATGTATGAGAAATTTCCTGTCAAATATATTCTCTCCATCCATAATATCAAAGATGATAGTATCGACTATATTTCGTTGGAAATATTCAGCGAAATTTTTAACTTTTTTGATAAATATACAGAAACAGATTTACATAAAATAGTTAATTCAAATGGTGATAAGATATTAGTTCACTGTCAAGCTGGTGTCAGCAGATCTGCCACAATAGTTATTGCTTATATTATGAACTATCTAAAAATGGGATTAGAATCTGCATATCTATTCGTTAAAACTAGAAGACTCAATGTTCTCATACAACCAAACGTTAAGTTGATGTATGTTCTTTTCAAATTTCAAGAATATTTGATATCAAATGATCAAAATAACTCCAGAAAATTGAGAAAGATTGATTGGCCAATATTTTGCAAGAACATAGATATTTTAAAAAATATTTATACCCAAAAAAGTTAACAAATATTCAAAAATTGACTCAAAACATTTATAATATAGAAACTCAGTCTCAATAAATGCTTTAACTGCACTTTATTGCAAATAACCTTAAAATTGATAGATTGATATGGATTAACCAAGACATTTTTAGGAAATTAAACTATAACAGAAATAAGTCTTTCTGCTTGAAATCAGTATGACTTTGTGTTTCAGTGCTTAAAATATTCATAATAATCTCTAATAGTATTTCTTTTGACAGAATATATCAGAACTAATATATCACCTTGATGTTTGCATTAATTCTATTATATTTTTGCTTTTATTTTGATATTGCGCCTGCTTAAGATTAACATGCAATAACGATCTAGCCTGAGTAAATAGCACGGGGAAAATCCAGAGTGACAGATTCGAAAATACGACTTTTGAGTGTAGAATATCGGGAAGCCGAATGATGATGAATGTATACATAGCAGTATGTCTTCATGTGAAGTATAGTAATTATGTGCTGAAATTTTTTTTTTTTTATATATTTTTTCAATTAAAATACATCGTGAAATTCTGCAAAGTAATTCAGAGTTTTTTCTTATCAAAGGTGGTGGGAAAAAGATAGCATACCTACTTCTTCTGCTAGCCAACTTAAGAAGAAACGATTTAGACGTGAACCAGGATTTCATGTTTTCTTAAATGATGGCCTTACGAATTATGAACCCGGTGAAGACTTGGAAGATTCCGTTGACGCTCCTGAAGTCGTTGTTATCATTGATGATCATTGAAACTTTATTAATGTCTTTCTGCAAAATAAAAAAAATATTTATGCTGCTGAAATTAAGCCCCTTGTGTCGATCCTTGAAACATACATCTGGAGTACCCATTGTAACGTTCAACATATATAGGATAGAAAGCTCAGTATGCATAACAAAAAAATTAGTTTATGACGTTAAGTTTTCTTCTCGTTTATTGTGTTCAGCAATAATATACTTTGTCATTGCATGGCCTGGAAACCAGTAATTTTTACAAACATTCAAAACGAGAGCATAGAAAAAAATATGAACAAATAAATGCTTCAAAGCAAGCAAAGGACATAACAAAGCTTGTTAATGTTAAACTGAAATTTCATACTTCAATACAATTTAAAGACGATCTTTTTAATTTTTTCATAGATAATCGTATCACCTTTCGCTCTGCTGACTCCAAACAAATTGTTTTGCTGTCGAGGCGATGAATCTTGTTGACTTTGCAGAGATTCTTCCTCGTTATCAGAATCACTATTAATGTTAATAGTCATTCTTATTTGAGAGAGATAAATGTATATTTTTCTATATATATTCTATATTCTCGTTATCCTTTTTCTATCTACATGTGAAATACATTTTCTGGATACCTCAGGAAATGTGGACTACTTATATTGATATTTCTTGCTAGCCATTCCACATCGCTTACATTTACTATTTAGTAAATGTGCCGATATTATGCAAATGGTCATGAAACTTGTATGAAATAGCCTATTTTGATCTAAGCTATTTAAGTCACGTGATGTGACAATATCCTGTTCCGACAAGCTTAACTAATCAATCTTTTATGTAATATTGAGTCAGCCTTACAACGTATTACTGGCTCAACAATAAGAATTTAAATAATGAAATTATAGACTCAGAGGCTAACCAAGATCACCTGACTCTACAAGTACAAATATATATTTAAGATGTCGACGTTCCCTGAAGTGTTCCTGAATATATCTCTATAAATGTAATATATATCCTGTTTTCTAAAATCAATATATGTGCACTAATATTAATCAAGAGAGTATAAATTATAAACAAGATTCAACAACTCAAACTACTTCTGATCCTTAAAACGGTTTGTTTTTATCCCAATTATATCTCGAGTTGAGATAAGCAGTAACCCCGATTAATAACAATTTTCGAATACATTGTTACTATGTGCATCACGTGATCAATTAATAAAATAATTTTGAGCACATCATAATCACGTGACATCATGTGGCAAACATGCGCTTTGATTTTTATGAGCTTCAATTTATGTTTGGATGTTTGATGTTTGGATCAATGTTTCATTAAAAAATTATCAACCTACATGAAGCCCGATAACAAATAAAGGTCATGAGACTGACATACTAAGAATAGAGTCACGAGACCTTGTTGTGACAGTTTAAGTTGTGCGGTCATTTTTCGTGCAGTAAACGTTGATATACATAGAATGCTTTTCTCTAAACTTTGCTAGCTATCTCTATAACATTTCTGCAAGTTTAGAATCGAGGATTCTTGAAAAGCAGGAAACCTAATTATTCTTTAAAAAATTAATTTGTGGCGCTTATTGTAATGCCTTTCTCGCTTACCTTGATTTTCCATAGTACTTTTGGCAAGTCGTTTTTGCATACAAAATTAAGATGTCCAATGCTCACACTTCCCAAAACACCTATTTACGAGAAAGAGCGTAGCAACACAGAATAGAAAATAAAAAATAAAAAATCGATGAGCACGTGCAACACGTGATATATAAAAAATTTAAATAAATTCGTTCGTATTTATGTTTAGATGTTTAATGTGTGGCTTAACTCTCACTCACAAAAATTATCAGCTTATAATGTTGTGAGACTGGCGTACAACAGAGGTTCAAAACACTTGGTGCACAAAAAAGAAACGTTATGAGATTTGGCACATAAAAAATGTAGGGAAAGAATTAAAGCATAATGAATAATCTTTGAAATGCGTGCGTGTGTATTCTCAACTATTTACTTTGCTGGTATGTCTCATATATATCTTATTTTATTATATGTTAAAATACTATTTCAAATAAAAATTAGTAATATAGTTTATAAAGCCACAAGTGGGAATCAAGATCACCAAATTTTTAATTTGGCATATATCAATTAGAGACAGAAAAATGGGGAATAACTATATTTTCAAACATTAGAAATTATTCAATACTTAAAAAAGTTCCTAAAACTTATAAATTTATTAACTTTCTTCAATATATGGAAGAATTCAAAAAAAGATTACATAGATAGTCTAGTTGCTTCGGCAGAATTTTAGGTTTAGAAAAAAATTGATAGCGTTGCAGTTCGAAGGGAATACCATGCTTGCAAGGTAAACGATAAATATCTACAGCTTATTGGGATTTATATTCATATAATAATATATCTTTCTTCACAGCCTTAATGAGAATTACTATTTCTGCAAATATAAGAGCTTTTCTGAAACTGATTTATCAATACTCAATGGCACTGAAAGTGAAATAACATTGATTGGAGGCGATTCAGGTTAAATATCTAATGAAGATGAATAAGTTGTATTGCTACTAAAAGAAAGTAACAAAAATTTCTATAAGCAAGTTTTTTCTAAGTTCAATATAGACTGAAAAAACATGGAAAATACTGAAATTAACTCCAAGGTATGATAAGGAGCAATAAATACTATTTTGACTAAACCAAAAAGAAGTTGTTTCAAAAGTAAAGGTATATAATTGTCAGATATTCAAAGACGAAGCACGAGGGTTTAAGTTTCCATTTCTTTAAACTATTTCCATCAATTCCTTGCATCCTGATTGCGAGAAAATTAGATAAATTATTTGTGGGATTTCTAATATATGGAATAGAAGTTCATGTTGAGTTATTTTTTTTATGCTTCGAAGATATTTAACATTGTTGAGAAAGTCCTATAAAGCCTGTTGAGCCAAGTTTATTCGGTTTAACTCTGAGTCATTAATACTCATCTTAATTTGAGAGAGACAGGTTATTATATTATATTTCGATCATCTATATCTTTCTATTTAGATATATAATTTAGAGATACATCGGTGAATGTCGACTTCTTATATACTGATTGTTCTCACTAACAATTTCACTTCCTTACATTTACTATTTAGTAAATGCTGTACATTACACAAATGATCATGACTTTATGAACGTGCTTACTGATATTGCCTGTTTTGGCATAGACCATTTCAGTGCACGTGATCGGTCAATATCTTGTCCCGACAAAGCCAATTCGTTATATGATTAACAAGTTCCTATGGTTTATGATTTCTAATATTGCTCGTTTTCCTGATATTTGTGGGTTTCCTCTATTCGCCAAGAAGTCCTTTCCATGCTAAGTTAAGTTCGTCTAATATAATCGCTTATAAGTGAGACTCTTTTCATTTTTTTAGCCACTGGTTTAGAATACCATAACTGTTGAGTCAAGTGATCTTGGTTAGCCTTTAAGTCTATAATTTCATTATTTGAATTCTTATTACTCATTGTTTGATTCGAGATAGGTCATTTATGTCTTATATTTTATACTATATAATTGTAAATTAGACTGGATTGTATATTCCTCTATATTCTAATCCTAGTAAGAGTATCCTGATAAGTTTTCAATGTTCCACTGGTATTCCCACATAAGGTATTCCGCAGGACAAAATATTTCAAAATACATATTTGCGCTTGGGGACGCAATACTCATGATTAGTATTTCACCAGATAATGCTGGCTCAACAATAACAAATAATATATATACGAATGAATAAACAAACAAAAAAAAAATATAAAAATTAGAAGGTTCTAATTATTCTAATTATTCCAGTTTAAAAAATTTTTTTTTTTTTTTTACTGACTGCTTATCTACAATTGAATACTTATAGTCTAGTCCAACCTGTCTAAAATACAGATGCGAAGTAAGCATGCATAATTCGTATCATACATTAAAATACTCACGTCAGAATCTCATACGATATTATCACTTTTTTCAGACATGCCTTATCAAAAATATCGAGCAACAAAAGCAAGAGGCCGTTTGTACATTCATACATAGTAGGTATTCAAGGTCCAAATTTGCATGATAAAAAAAACTTTTATAGAATAAGCCACAATTGTTCTCAAAGAATTTAAATACAACAGATTTGCATACTTTGCAAACGTACATGTTTCAAGCTGAATTGCTTTTTTTTTTCTCTTTTGAGTTCTGTACATAAGTGCCATCTTCTGCATGCCACACTTGAACAATTAAATAAATATATATGTGTACAGTTCTGCTATTTTTAAGTAATTACGTTATACAAACAAAAGGGCTGGGAAATTAGTCATTTTTCTTTCTTTTGAGAAAATATCAACAAAAAATAATCTGAAAATGCTCAACTAAGCTTAGAAACTCTATCATAATAGTGAACCGAGAATACACCATGTAAAAAGTGAATACAACAAGCACTTTTCAACCTAGATCAGTCATTCTAACCAATTACCAACGTTATGAAAATTTAACGAAAGGGCCAAAAGTGTATTAATCGATCGATTTTCCGTATCCATATAAATTTATAGATATCTGGCTTCAGAATTAGCTTGGTGACGTTTATGCACGCTATCCATATTGCTAGACTAGACTACTAAAGAAAAAAAGTATTTATGTGTATTATTACTTTTAGTTACGTTTCGACAAAATTTACAGATTTCTTTTCAGAAATAAGAATATGGGATTTAATTGGGTAAAGCTAAAATTTTTGTAATGCGATTGCGCTTTCTAGGATGCACCTATTGTTACAGATGGTGTTAATTGACTGATGCTTGTTCCGATAAATTGATGCATCTGATGTCTGTACAATATAACCTTATATCAATCCGGCGTTCTACTTTAGAATATCAATATTGCCGTTTTTGGTGATTTTTTCGCGATATATGTCGTAAATAATTTTAGTGTAATTTTGCTGGGTATTAACCTTCCAATCTGCCATCAAGTTTTAACCTTGTATATACATGTTTTATTCCTGGTTTAGATGTTTCTTTTTATATTAGCAGGATGAAGGTATATACTACTCAATATAAATTCGTCGTGTTTTCCATTTAAATGAACAAAAGAAAAGATTTTCGTTTAATATTTATATTTAGGAAAATCGAAAATAAAAAAGACAAAATAATTTTCTTAACCATTAGATGATATCTTTCAAAAAATTAGTTGCGTTTGCTAGCGCATTCTCCTTAGCAAAGGCCGATGGTACTAATTATGGTGCTACTCCGGATGCTACAGCCTGTTCTTTCAACAACCCTCCTTCTCAAGCAGGCTTCGATGTACGTCTTTTTGAATATGATTTGAATGATTATATTGATTTCGACAAAGATTCATATGTTAATGGTGGCTATCTTAGCCATGAACTAATCGGTTCTACAGTTGTTACAGATTTTGACGTTGTTTATAATGTTCCTAATAACCCCAATCCTATCACTGGTGAAGTTTTTGGAATTCAAACTGACCTGAGTAATTTTACAGCTGAGCTCACGTCTTATTTTTACGCTCCAGAAAACGGCTACTATACCCTTGAATTGGAATATATCGATGATTCTGTTGGCTTGTATTTCGCTTCGGAAGGTGCTTTCCTTTGCTGTACTGACCGTGAACTTCCTTCTGATGATTCGTTCACATATAATATTCTTACATCTAAAGTTTATAATGGTGCTAAGGATGTTGAACAATTTTACTACCAATACTTGGAACAAGGTCACTATTATCCATTAAAGATAGTTTTTACTAATATTATTTCTTCTTACAACTTATCCTTCACCGTGATAACCCCAAGTGGTACTGCCATTACAGAGGGGGATTCAGGTTATTTTTTTGTCCCAACTTCTGCAGATGATAGTTCTGACAATTGCTCTGAAGGTCCAATTAGTACAGTTTTTAACTCTGATACATCCAGTTGGACTGGTTCTACTTCTTCAATATCTACACAGTATCCGGTGGGACCGACTGACGGTGTCACTGTTCATATCTTTAAGCCAGATCCAACTACAACTTTAGTACATGCCTGGACTGGTTTGACTACTTCCAGTGCTTTTGTTACACCTAATGGTGCTGGCACTTGGACAGAAACTCTCTACACTCCAAGAGCAACTGATACAGAATATATTGCATGGACAGGTACACAAACCACTACCTACAGTACTTACGTAACAACTGATCCAAATTTTCATGTTACTGACTATGTTGAAACTCCTGATCCAAGAGTTACAGTTACGGATGTATGGACGGGTGCTGGTCTTAGCTCCACTACTTTTGGTGGTGGTCCAGCCGGTGATAATACTGTAACCGTTGAGGTCTTTACTCCTCAAGGTACTGATACCGTTACTCAAGGTTGGTCTGGTTCTACTACTTCTTATTCCACTTTCAATCCAGAAATTCCTAACCAACATGTTACTGTCTATGAAAATACGCCAGATGCTCGTTACACCATTTACACTCCTTGGACAGGTTTGACTGTTTCTTCTGAAACTTTGCCCGTTGGAGACGAAAATACTGTTACAGTTGAAGTATTTACTCCAAGAGCTACTGATACCACTACTGTTGGCTGGACTGGTGTTTTTGAATCTACTTTCTCAACCACTGACCCAGCTAATCCAAATGAGCATGCTACTGTATTTATCGAAAGCGCTGATGCTAGAACTACAATTAGTACCGTCTACGCTGGTGCAACTACCTCTTTATCTACTGGATCACCAGTCGGAGCTATCGAAGTTGTTACTGTTGATGTTTTCACTCCAAGAGCTACCGACAATTCTGTTGTTCAATGGACTGAAACTACTACATCTTGGACCACTGTTATTCCAGCTAATCTCAATACTCATGCCACTATCATTGAATATAACCCAGACACTAGAACTACTACTACTGAAATTTGGACCGGTTCTACTACATTATCTGTTACTGATTCTATTGATAACCCAGGTGACACCATCACTATTGAAATCTTTACCCCACAAGGTACTGACACTGTTACAAGTGGTTGGTCTGGTACTTCTACTTCCTACGCTACTTTTAGCCCACCTGAACCTAATCAACACGTCACCGTTTATGAAAATACCCCTGATGCTCGTAAGACCTTGTACTATCCATGGACTGGTCTTGTTGAGTCTTCTACTACAGAAGCGGTTGGCCAAGATGAAACCGTTACTATTGATGTGTACACTCCAAGAGGCACTGATACTACTAGTACCGGTTGGACTGGTATCTATGATTCTACATACTCTACTACCGATCCAATCAACCCATACTACCATGCTACCGTGTTTGTTGAAACAGCTGATAATAGGGTTACCAACACATTTGTTTATTCTGGTGCTGAAGACTCTACGTCCACCGTGTTCCCAATCAATGGTGAAGAAACTGTTTCTGTTGAGGTGTTCACTCCAAGAGCTACCGACAATTCTGTTGTCCAATGGACTGAAACTACTACATCTTGGACCACTGTTATTCCAGCTAATCTCAATACTCATGCCACTATCATTGAATATAATCCAGATACTAGAACCACTACTACTGAAGTGTGGACCGGCACTAGCACTAAGTATATCACTGAGCCAATAAACAATGAAGGTGATACCATTACTATTGATATATACACCCCACAAGGCACTGATACAGTTACTGATGGTTGGTCTGGTACTACCGCTTCTTTTGCTACTTACAGTCCACCAGATGCTGGTAAACACATTACTGTTTACGAATACACACCAGATGCTCGTTCAACTATTTACACTCCATGGACTGGCGAGGTTGAATCAAGTAATACACAACCATTGAACGGCGGTTCTACTGTCACCGTTGAAATTTTTACACCAAGAGGCACTGACACCAGTATTACAGGTTGGACTGGTATCTATGATTCAACATTTTCCACCACCTCTCCAGCTGATCCAAATGAACATGCTACGATTTTTGTTGAAACAGCCGATACTAGAACTACTGTTACCGGTATTTACACTGGCTCTACTGATTCCGTTACCACTGAAAATCCAAGAAACGGTGATGAAATCGTTACCGTTGAAATTTTCACCCCAAGAGCTACTGATATATCTACTGCTCCATGGACCGAAACCACCGTTGGATATTCCACTTTTGTTCCTCCTGATTTAAATGAGCATGCAACTGTTGTCGAATATACCCCTGATGCAAGAACAACCACTACCGAAGTCTGGACTGGTCTTACTACCTTGTCTGTTACTGATATCGCTAAGAATGATGGTGATACTGTCACTATTGAAGTTTTCACCCCAAGAGCTACTGACGTTACTGTAGTTTCATGGACCGGTGCTTA